>VYXF01003298.1:839926-885442 GCA_013397295.1 Polioptila caerulea | reverse complement strand
TATTCAGTCCCCTTTTGTTTAAGTAACAGGAGTTTAGCTATATATTGAAGTTTGATGAGCAATTCCCTGAACTCCTAATGAGCCTCACATGTACTCCCTAGTTTTTGTCTGGATGTTGGTGGTGAAGTTCTTTAAAACAATGGCCGAAAAAAGCCCAAACCAAACCATATAATCACACTTCTTCCCCCATTCTCCTCCAGCCCCCCAGAAAAAGGGGAAAAAACGTATTCAAGCCGACAGTAAGAAGAGAACAGATCTGTGAGGAGAGCAGAGCTCTATGCTATAGCTGCAGCCTTTGCAAAGCAATGACACTCTCCGTGTCTTGAGCGTTCTTTCCCCACATTAACACAGGGGAGGGTCAGAAATAGGAGAAGAGTTGTTTTGGGGGGAACACCTGCGAGTTTAGGTGATGCCTGTTTTCAAGGGCTAGAAAGAAGTAAATATGACAATAATGAAATAACCAGTGGCAGAGTCAGTCCCAGAGGTGCCTCATTTGAGACAAAGAGAAATAACCTCTGAACAGGGCTCCAAAGAGGCTAGGGATGCTGCAGTCAGGGTGTAGTCTTGACAGGGGAGGCTTTGGAAATGGCTCTCCACAGCATTGCACCTGCCTCATGTCTTGTCCTCCACATTAGCAGCTGTAAGTGTCCCATTTTACACTTATAAGATAAATACCATGAGGAAAGGGTTGTCATGGTTTTAAACTTGTCATGGAGAAGACAAGCTGCTGGCATTAGAGGCTTGACCTCGTGAATGTCACTTGGGCGGTGAGGAAGGACACAGACCCAGTGATCTGCAACAACCCATAGGACAACCTGCAGACTCAGTGTTTGCTATTTGCTGTAAAATGAAAAGGTGTTTTTCCTGCCTTTCCTCACTTATTCCCATCACCTCTGAATACTTTGTAACTTTTCAATACCATTTTTAGAAATGAGATGAGCAGTGCCGGATACTGAATCATTGCAAATAAGGACAAGCCATAAAGTTATGCAATACATTCTCCAGTATCACATCCTGTGATCCAAATCAAACATTCTTTTCTTAGTAGATGGCTTTTTACACAATTTCTCCCTTCCTCTCCCCCTGCATACTCCCTCTGACTATGACAAAGACCTAGGCTCTTGCATCAACCTTTGTTCTGTAAATAAATGTTTTCTGTTTAATTTTCTTAGTTACCCAGCATCAGCTGGAGCCACAGTCCCTAGCAACTCTGCAAAGGCTACCCAGAGCCTCCAAGCCCAACAGGAGAAAGGAGTGAAAGGGGAAAGGGATGAAAAGTCAAATTCATCCTAAGCCTCTGGCTGGAAACTCCTGATTTTTATCAGAATTGGGATCTAAATCTGAAGAAGGGATTCAATATTCAAGTTTGGAATGAAGAGATTATAAATCTTGGATTCTGAATTAAATCTACACTGTAAGGCATAGAATGATACATACAGTGTGTAATGACACAGGTACCTATCCATCGGATGAGTTTTACTCTTTCAGAATATTTTAATTATTTCACTCCCTTTGCTATGGAATCCCTCCCCAATCCTAATACTTTGTAAACTTTACTTTTGCTCTCAGTTATGTCGATGAAGATACTGCCATTTCAGTCAAATGTTAAAGTAATAAGCAGTGGATTAGCAAACCCCTTTATCTGCCTCATTAGGTGTACATAATTCTATGCCTGTTGTTTTAGACTGCGTCAGTCAGCTGAAGTTGTAGAAGAAGATCAACATACAACATGTGAAATGTGAAAATGAATGAGATCATAAAAGTCAAATCCAAGTCTGGAAACCAAGTCAGCATTGAAGCTTTGCCTAATTGCATCCAGTCTCCCATAGCTGTGGTGCTTAACCAAATGAGACACGTTACTTGAAACACATCAGCCAGAATGTCAGGGCTAAAGGGATGCCATTGGCTGGTCCAAGTTTAAATGCCATGTTCACAACACTTAGAAACTCCTGTTTGAAGCAAACTGTGTTGGTAGCGGCAAATATTGTTTCATTGTATTTCCTCACTCAATTGAATGAGAGAAATTTTCTGAGTATGTATGATAGAACAGTTAGTGAATCAATGGTACCTACCAAAGAAGTAGCCATGTAAAAGCTATCATATGTATTAGCATAAGTAAAAACTATCATATCTCCCCGCGATCTTTCTGAAGACACATCAGAATGAAGTTAGGAAAGATTCCTTTTAGGACTGCTTACTGATGGACTTTTGCTCTTTGGACTTCATTGTGCTGATCTACCTTGCCTGGAAACTGTCACCGGAAGAGACAATCCTAATTAGAAGTTTCTTTATCTTTTGAACAGATTCTACAATTATCTACTTCTTTGATGATGTTGTCCAGTAGTATAATGCTGAGTTCCTTCTCTGGTATTGCTCTTTCTGCAGGAAATGCAGCTGCTGGAGGGGAAGGGGGGAGAGGGGAGGCAAGGGGTGTGTGTGTATGATGTTCTCCCTGGAGCATTTTTCCTATTTTTAAGTATCTCAGAAGAGTCTATGGAGAAGGCCTTACATTTTAATGCTGTGGAAATCATCCACAAAACTCTCTTCTGTTCTGTATCCAAGGTTTATCTGCAAGTAAACAGCAAATGCAGGTGTAAAAATTGGAGTTTCCTGTTTCAGGGATTGAGAAGAAATTATTAAATGAAAAGAGTGTCATAAATCTGACCTTGTGAAAAGAAAAGTATCTTTTTCTGTAGCTCTGATTTTCAATCTGTTTTATCTTTTAACATCTGCTTTTGCAAATATGGACTCTGTGTGGACAGGAGCCAACCATCCCCTCCAAGCCAATAGCAGTCTTTCTTCCATTGATGTCAATGAGCTTAGATCAGAGCACAAGGCTTGTGAGTGATCAAAGACAGTTCTACATTTAAAAGACTTCCTTTTCCAGGTCAGTCTGCTCCTTGTCCCTTTACAGAAAATATATTATAAGTGTACAAACATAAGCTAGAACAAAAAGGATAATAATTTTTGAAGTGGTAAAAGAAAGACCTTAATTTTATTTTTTGCTGATTTACAAAGTGCAGAGCTGAGTCTGCTGGGAACATTAAATAACTGTTAAGTGCTGATAACCGTCATAGTGAGAAGACAGTCTTATTTCAGCAAAATTAATCCAAGTAACTAGCTTAAAATATGCTTGAAAGTACCTCCCCATCAATTTTCAAGGCTGGATCCCCATGCCAGTTTGAATATGTTTTTCTATTTTTTGTAATTGTTTTACTTATTGTTTATGTTATAACTCTAGCATGTTAGTAAGGAAGGCTAAGGAAAGTGATAAATCGTGGGACAGTAAAGGGACAAGTCTTTTCGCCATACATCAAAAAAACAACTCAAAGACATGGAGACAAGCATCTTTAAAATCTCATGATTTTGACTTTTGGTATGTGCATCCATTTTTATTTTTTTTTTAATTAGCTGCTGTAAGAGGTAACTTGACAAGAAAAGAAACCTATTTGCATGAACTGCATGTGTGGGGTTTACATGTGTGTGAAATAAGGATACAATAAAGTATGTGAGGATAAATACCTATGTGCCATATCTGCAACCAGAATCAAGCCTTAGGCTTCATTCCTCACTCAGACAACAAAAAGAAGAAGTGTTGTTGAATAACTCAGTGCAAGATTTACAACTAACTATAGTGCAATACAATAAAAAAAACATTCTAAAATATAATATATGTATAAAAGCCAGTTAAATGAGCTAGAGAGAAGCAAGTCCAGCATTTCTGTGAACTGCCTTCTTGTTCTATTGTACATTATTGCAAAGAAAAAAAAGCAATTAACCCAAGTGCTTTGAGGTTTGCCATCATATGTTTGCTCTTCTGGGACCAAAAAAAAGTGTCTTTATCCTCAGAAAAAAATTCTAAAAATGAAAGAATGTTCTGCCCAGGAAGCAAAACAGTCCTCTGCTCAAGAGTCAGTGTCTTTCTCTCTGGTTCTGGATCTCAGTTAAGTATTAGATATTTCCAAGCAAAAGTATTACATCCCCAGGTACTAGCTATGGCTATGACCCCATTATGTTCCCAGCCTAATCATTCCTGGTAGTTTACAAGTCTCCATCTGTATATTGAATGAGTTGCTGATGGGTTTCAGCATTAGCAAAAGCAAATTGACCTTCTAAATCACAACACTGCCCTCCAAATCTGACTGTCAAGGCTGTGGGCTGTTGGCTCCCACAGTTAGACCTTACATTTCTCTGTTACCACTAACTCTCATTATTCACAGATGGCATCATTCCCAGAAATTAAAAAGTGGTTGTGTTATATATATCCATATCAATGTTATCCCTTGCTAATTGAAATCAATCTTACAGAGTGGAATTCTCTTCTGAACATCCCCCTCCTTTAGCTTTATGAAATAACCTGATGAAAAGCACTCCATCATTGCTCAGATATAAGTACCATTTCTTTTATATTTTCCACTTTTAAGTTACACTGATATTGCTAAGAGAAGAAAAAGGAAGGTGGGGCATATTTCTTTTTATTTCTTCTGTAATGGGCAGGTGAGTAGAGCAAAGCCATACGTGTAAGATCAGGAAGAAAAGTGCTATGTTTGCACATCTCAGGGAAACCCTAATATGCAAGAGAAGATATGAAATGCTATGAAGTTATTCCTAACCTTTTAAGATTGAACACACTCCAACCAGTTGCTTTTAGGGATGTATAACACTTATTTTTCACTTGAGGTTTCCTTGGTTTACAGACAAGTGCATGACCTGAACCAAATCCGTCTTAAGCAGGTTTTGCTTCCTCAGTTGCACCCATCAGCATGGTGCTGGTGGAGGCGAATGTGAGATGGAAACATGACAACTGGATGTGCTTCTAGGAGCTGTTCTCCAAAACCTCATTGTAATCCTTTGTGTTGCCAGCTTTTTGGGTAGCACTGAAAAATAAGCAGGCTCCCAAAGCAGAGTTAGAAAGAAACATCAGCCACGTCATTCACAAAGCCCCTCTTGATGTGCAGAAGAAACTCCCTTCTGCTTAATTTGGATCCCATTCTTCACTCAGAAACATCTTTTTATTTAGTTACTTAAAAATGTGTGTTACAACTGCGTTCACAGTAGGAAAAAGTGTAAACCACCTTCAGACCACTTCAGCATGGTCATTAGCTTACCTGGAATTGATTCCAGTTGAACAAGCAAAGGACTTGAGAAGGTCTAAATAGAAAAGACATCCAGCTTTAGCATAGAAAATGGTAAATGTTTGCAGTAGTTGCCTATCCTTAATGTAACAGAAATGATGTGTCTTCAGCTTTCCATTGGACTTCCTTGTATATTTTTATACTAGAGCAAAAACTCCCCTATTAGGCAGTGTCTGTTCCACATGAAAGCACTTACAAACCATAATCAAGTTACTCCTTAGCCTTTGCTTTGATATACTAAATCTAAATAGACTTACCCTGTGGAGTCCTTCCATTTTACTGCCAATTTTTTTTTATTCATATTCTTGTGGATCTTCTCTGAACTACCTCCAGTTTGCCAACATCCCTCCTGAGCTGCAGGTATCAGGACCGACATTATTTCAATACTTTTATTAATGCCAGAGTCAACCCGCTACAATGTCAATTGCAGGATTTACTGCCCTTTGATGGATAGCATCTCTGCACACTGAAAAAGATTGCACTGGCCTTCTTGGCAACACGATTTCAGAGGCTTTGGGGCTCAGCTGGGGGTCTATCAGGACCCGCAATTCATTCTTCAGTCTCAGCTTCCCAAAGAATTCTTGTGTAAAGCAAGGCCTAAGATGCTTGTTCATAAATAGATCTTTTATGTTGGGTGACATGGAAACACCTGGTATTTCTTTTGCACCTGCTCCTCAAGCAATGCCAAAAAGGTATTGCCCACTTCTGCCCACTTCCAAATTTTGATTCCTTGAAAAGTAGTATTAGCAAAGGCACTGCTTCTTTCTGTACTGCTGGAATCATCGTTAATTAACACAGAGCTGATAAGCAATGCCTGCAGAACCCACTCTCTGAGCCCCACTTTAGGTTAGGGCATTGGATTCCACGCTAGCCAGCTCTAAACCAAGTTTTTTTCTTGGAGAGTTCATCATGGTAGTTCTGGTTTCCATCAGAATCAGTCCTAGTACTGTGTGGCAAATGCGTCCAAAGTCAAAGTACAAAATATTACCACAATTTCTTTTATCCACCAAATTTGTAGTTTAATAAAAATAGCACATTAATTTGATAAGATCTTCCTTCCATTAATCTGTGTTGATTGCCATTAATTAAATTGCACTGTTTTAATACTTTATTAATTGACTTTCCTATCAGCAGCTCCATCACTCTGCCTGGAATAGACGTCAAACTGACAAGGCTATAATTACCTGGTTGCCCTATTTTGTCTACAGGACTATTGGCAAAATATTAACTTTCTTCTAGTCCTTCTTCAGGTGACTGGTTTTAGCCAGTCTGTGCATCTTTCTCAATTGTGGCTTTTTGAAGATCTAATGAAAATTTTCTGAGTTGCTGTAAATTAATAACAATTCACATTTTTGTTGCTTTAAGTTTTCTCCTCCAGGCTGGCTGATACATCTCTTAATTTTTTTTGAGCTTTGTAGAACAGCATCTTTCAGGGCAATGATATAAATTTTACTGGTTAGGACTTTATCCTGCTTGCATGTGAAACATAACATACATTTTAAAAGCACAGAAAACAAATTCATTGCAAAAAAGTCATTATGACTTCCACCTAAACAAACTCTAAACTTCATGATTAATACTTCCCTGTCAGGATGAAGTCTAATGTAGAAGTTTCCCATGCCAGATACAGCTCTTTTTGAGTCAGGAAGTTGTTTTGTGTATTTTTTCTTGAAAATCCAAGAATGCCTTAGTACTTGCATCATGAGACATCCTTTTGCTCCCCCTTCAGATTTATCTTGCCAAGACTGTAAGTGCCATATATAGTGAAAGGCTTTTAAAAGGCTAATCGTGAAGGTCACCCTACACCCAGAGGTAGGGCTGGCTAGATGAGCCAGTTCTGTGTCGTTTGGAACAAAGCCTTGCTTCATGCTGCACTTTCAGTGTAACCATACTGCTGACGCCGAAGACTGGAGTCCGTGAGAGCACTAAAATCAGAGAGTTTTCCTTGAGTGCTGGCCTGGGTAACATCAGAACATCGGCCAGGAACAGTTACTGTCATGATCCTGGCAGTTCTGTGCTGCTGCTGCCCAGGTGTGTCACAGTCTTCAAATGATAAGCATCAGATCTGCCTCTATCTGGAGAGGAAAAACAAAAAAAAACATCTCATTGTCCTTCTGGCTGAATGTAGCAGAGGTCTCTTTCAGGTCCCGTGGAGCATGAAGAGTAGCAGCTCTGCAGGCACCAGCCTGTGCCTCTTTGTTTGCAAAGTGCTTCCTGTTTGGATTTCCATGAGCATTTTTTACCCTCCATTTACTTAAGTGATGACATTGACCAGACAAAAAGATATATGATCTTACTTAAAATGATCTTTTCTTCTCTTCAAACATAGGAGTTTTGTAGGTACACTAAACCCATAAAATGACCTTACAAAGTCAGAGCAGTAGTCCATCTCACACAGTCTTCTCTCACACATGGCAACAGCGAATGTCCGTGGCAGAGAACTGGAACAGTGCAAATACATAATGGCACAGCCTCAGAGTGGTGTCTCTGACTCCTCTCCCAGTGATTTGCAGCCCATTTGCTTGCTGGACCAGTAGCAGTTTCTTTCTATTTGATAGCCATCAGTGGATTTCTCTACAGCAAATCCTCCTGATTTGCTTTTGAGCCCAAATGTGCTCTTAGCAACTGCAGCATCCTTTGGCCAGGCATTCCATAACTTAATTGTATATATGAAGAAATAACTCTCTGTTTGAGCTTGTGTCATTCAAACCTCCTAATTTCATTTGATACCCCCTTGTTACTGTGTTAGAAGAAGCAGCAAACAGTAATTTTGTACTTACTTTCTCCCTATTGTTCATGATTTTATAGACTCTGTATTATATTCCATCGCTTTTCCCAGCTGAAAAATCCCAGTCTATTTAATAATTCCTTTTATAAAAGATCTCATTTCTCTGTTTCTTTTCTGCTTCTGCTATACCCTTTGGGACAGGAAACCGGAAACCGACTCAATATTCAGGATGTAGCAACTGTATGGATTTATAGTGACACACTGTTTGTTCTGTATTTCTTTATAATAGTTGTTGATACTGACTTGCATTTCTGATCACTATTAATTGCTATGCTGAATGTGACAGTCTGTGCCTATGGCTGTATTAATGACTCCAGTGTTTCTGTGTTAATGACACCAATGTTTCTGTATCCCCTCCATGATCAGAGCTTATTGTTGGGTCATGCAGGTCAGGTTATTTTCCCTCTTGTGAGCTGTTTTGCATTCATCAATGCTGGATTTCCACTGCTGTTTTATTACCCAGTCTCTCTGTAGCATGAGGCCCTTGTGTAGATCCTCAGAGTCAGTTTTCCTTTTTATTACCCCACATGAGCAAACATTGCAGGCACGTTATTTACTCCCATTTCCTGATCACTTTGAATATTGCCTACAGGACAATGTATGTATGAGGCATTCAGTATTGGGAGCAGCTGGCACCACAGAATAATGCCAGAGCCCACCTCCAAGGGGATGCAATCTGTGAAAAAAAGGCCAGACCAAAAACAGTGAGCTCAGCCTTCCTGCAAACTTTTTGGAGGGTCAGAGGTAACCTTGTCTCCTTTTCTTCTTGAAGATGAAGTATGTACCTGAAGAAACTAAGGGGAAATTAGAGTGACCTTAGGCTCTGTCAGTAGCCAGCAACGGCCCTCCTTAAGAATAACTTAAGAATAACTTATGTCAGCTAAAAGGAAATTTTCTGTCTCTGCATCAACAGTAGGTGAAAATTCTCTGTTATTAAGCACCTGTTTTGACTATCTTCAATGAGATAGGGTAATTCCAGAGTGTTTGTAGGCTTTTTTTTTGGTGAATTGTACACTGTGCAGTTTTGCAAACAGAGGGAAAGCAAACAGAGGGAAAGCAAAGTTATATAGTATCACCAAGGCTGGAACACTGGCTATTTGAAGCATGTTATAGCTGATCCATAATTCACGTGCTTATTTTGACAGGCTGGTTCTTGTTAGTTTTCAATGGGTGTGGGAGGAAATAGCAGTGCATAAAACTTGCACATTACTAATACCATTGCCATATAAAACAAATATTTGAATAGGAAGTTTCAGAAATGATTCAGTGCTCTAACTACAGAATATCCTACAGGAATTTTTTATAGTAACAGAATTAATGAAAAGCAAATCCTGTTTCTCCACTATGGGCATAGGGTGGTCCCAATGCAGCAGAGCCAATGTGATACTCCATCTCAGGGATAGAAAAAGCAGCCTCTATAGATTGCTGGCCCCCTGGGTGACTGAAGCTTGCTTTGAAAGGACTCCTTGAGCTGAGAGGTTGCTATATGCTTTTTAAGAGTCTGTACCAGATCGTGTGTGGGTGCAGCAGACAGGGGCTAAAAGCCCTGAGCTGCAATACAGAAGCAATTGAAAGAAACTCTGTTGTTGCTGCTCTACCAACTGCAAAGGAAAACTCTCTTCCCACCCCTGCAGACTATTCTAACCACATCCTTTGAAGGTACTGAAGTTATTTCACTCACTTAGCCCACAGTTTTCTCAACATTAAGTCATAACTTGAAAGCTATGGGATGAGGAGATAATTGTTACGTCAGTAACAACATTTCATTCAGACACTGTCATAAGTGAAGGATTTCTAGGTGCTGAAAATGTAATATGATCACAAAACAAAGAAGCCAAAATATAACTTTAAAAATAACCACCTTTTCCCCATGGATTTGTAGTTCACTGAGAACAATTTTTGCAAAGCTTAGTCTCAGATCTCTTTCTTATCTGCTGTATGTCTGTTCATCTGTAGTTAGAAACAGCCTGCAAAGTTTGACACACATGCTGTGTCTTCTCATGTTTTGTGCTGACTTTTTCACAAAGTAACTTGGAACTTTCTCAGTTTGTGTCTCAGATCTCTATTGGAAAACGAGGGAGAAGCACTTCGTCAGCTCCTGGAGGACTGTGATTGTTTCAGATGCAACAGTAAAAAGGGGACACATGAATTTGTGAAGCTGAAACAAATTTGATGCAGCCCTGGTACCACTTTGGCAACCCTTACTATGTGCAGTGACACAACATTGTCTGTGAACTACAACATTGGTCAAGTAATTTTTTTTTTTTTCAGTTTCCAGTCACTTTCACGATGCTGATGAGCATATGATAGGTTTTTGACTCTGGAAAATCCACCTCAGACTGGAGAATCTCCTTTATCTTTTTGAAAGAGGAAAGCCTGCTAGTCATGTCTGCTTTGTTCCTAGAATCACTTTTAGATTGAAATGTATACTACTATTTTTCACTTGTATCTATTTTAATGATCACATATATATGATACTGCAACAGGTGGGGTTATTTATACACATGGAAAAAGATGTTAGATCTCCAAGTTGTACAAGATCTTAAAATAACTTGTGTACTAAAGGAATCCTTTCTGTTAAGCTTAGAAAAGGATGGAGGTGTGGGGAGGAAATGAACATAAAGTTGTTTTATTTGTCTCACAAGGCATGAATGAATAACTCTTGCCATCTAATCTCTCTATGTGGGTTTTCTGTCCGTTACTTCCTGGGATTTCATGTTGGGTTTTTTCCCCTGACTTCCTCAGCTAAGATGGACAAATTGTTATTGAACAGAGAAATCTTACATTTTCAAAGTGCAGTAGACCTGAAAAGTGAATATTTTTTTCCGGTCTTAGGTATGTGGAAATTGAAAACAATACTAAGACTAAATAGCTACCCCTTAAACTCAAAAGCTTGTAACATCCTGCAGCGGTGATGCAACAGTTCACAAGACTGAGTGAATAGCCAAGTGTAATTCTGATCCCTTTACTTTGCCAGGCTGTGACACTGGCAGACTTCCAGAATAAGCCAATTTCAGAAGTGGAGCCTCCAAATATGATCTTCTGTCAGTCACAGAGATTTCAGCTCCAAGAGAGGAAAGATTCATCTGGCAGATTATAGTCACTACTGTAAGAGATGGTGAAAGAAGTGATCTTTCCCTAAGTGGGATGCCAGCTACTCCAGGAGCAGTCAACACCTTGAACTTGCTGGGAAGTGATGGTGACTTATCTCAAGTATCACTATGTCTCGTCCCACTCTTGTGATGCAAACCCCTGTTTTTTCAATAGGTGCTACAGTGGCAACTCTCAACTTGTGCTGAAACAATCAAAATGCTTTAGCATTTCCAGAGCCATCCCCATTCTTGGCGAACACAGAGAGAAATCAGCAGTCAGTGAGACTGACAGTCACACCTGATTTTTGGGCTCTTACTGCAGGATAGACCAGCCGTCCTCAGACCAGTTCTTGGGGAATGCTCTGCTCTCTCCATCCCATTGTAGGGTAATAGCTACAGATTTCCATGGCTCAGCCTGGACAGTGTGTTACAGTATGTGAAAGCTTCAGAGCAGAGCCATGGTCAGAGGGAAAGTTTATAACCAAGATGTGCAAGTTTATAACCAAGATGTGCATCTCACAGCTCCCCTAGGGTTTCTGTCTCCATAGGATCCAGTGCCAGTTTGCAGAAAGAGGGGAGTTTGGGAAAAGGTTGATTATAAATTACCAAGGGGAGTTCCGCAACATAAGGTGTGGGACCCAGAACTAGAATGTCTGCATGAAATCAAATAACCCGGATATACTGGCTAGCTGTGATAATAAATAGATCTGAATGTATTTCAAAACGACTAAAAGACTGTTGTTATTTAGGCAGAGTGATCTTCATAACCTTTTTCTAACCTGACTAATCAACCTCCCAAGTTTTCTTTTCTTCTAAATTCTACAAAATCATATAAAGGAGTATACTGTGTCTATGACAAACCTGAGTCATTTGGGTGGTCCTGATAATGGGATACTCCATTAGATATGAGCTTTATTTTTGGTGCATTCTGTGGCTCCTGCCAACACCTTAAGAAGATTACCATTTCTGGTAAGGACTCAAAACATTAAAGGAACACTAAAAAGAGAGCAAGTTCTTTCAAGAGAATAAAGCTGATGCTGTGGGCAATTGGAATGAACTACATGTGCTTTCAGAGATTAAAGAGAAAAACTGCAAAGAAGATTTACCAGGTGAAACTCTGTCATTAGAGATCCTCTTTTTTGCCATCAAAATAAAATTAATTTAAAAATGAAGCTATATGTGCATTAGCTTAGGAGTAGGAACAAGCAACCCTTCTCCCACCTACCGCTCAGCTGCTCCTTTATGTAATGAATGACTACTCATTTTTAACATTTTTGGTATCTTACCTAAATAAAAGAAAGGAAAGGGCAATATTCATTCAAAAAAACAGGTGCCCATCTTGATTCCTGTAATTATCTATTATAATGTAATATTATGGGCATATATGTAATAGTCTGTCAGTCAGTAGGTCCTTATTACTATTATGAGCAAAGTTAGTTGACTTTCTGATGTTAAGGTTGACTGAGTTAGTCAAAGGTAACACTTTTTTGTTGTTTATAACCTTATCAGACTCCAACAAACTGAATTGAAAATACCCCGGCCAGACATCTGTCTCAGCCTCATTTTATGTGTTTCCTTTTGGAAAAATTCAGTTTAAATGGTGCTTTGGACAAAAAAAAAAGAAAACAAACAAAAAAAAAACCCAAACAAAAAACCAACAGAATCTGTGTTCAGCCTCATGTGTCATTCGTGGCTCTTTAGGCCTTTGCTTAAACAGCAGAAAAAAGCAAAAGAGAGAATTTGTTTTTTTTCCTGCCACTGGAGAAATATTTTTGGTGGCCCCATGAAAAAACCCACCTGGCCTACCCTAGTACTACCAAAATATGAGACCTAAGTTCACTTAAGAGGCTTCTGCAGTGACCATGCTCTGCCAAGAGCTACTGAGGCTAAGCAGGATTTTCTGCACATTACAGGGGATGTTGTAGAAATGCCAGACAGGAACCATTTCCATTTCTCCCTTCTGGACTCTCCTGTCATTCTACATTATCAGATAGGTATAAAATGACAGTAAATGTGCATATTTCTCTTGCTTTAATAAAGTGTTCAAGTTACTGAAACATTGATCTTCCTCTGCATTTTTCTCAATGTCTCTTGCATGATTATCTATGAAGAGATAATGACAAAGAGGTCAAAATGAGTTTAGCATAAATTCTATACAAAGAATAGATTTAAGGTAATTTTTTAATAAAACTAAAGTCCTTACTTTGAACAAAAGGGCTAAAAATAATAAACCCTCACAGCTAGTAAATTCAGAATGGAATTACTAAGGGAGGAAAAAAAGCTAAAAACTAGTAGAATTAATATTAAAATTGCTAACACTTATATACAATAAAACAGTATTCTTAAAGGATTTATCTCTTGGGAGTTTTAATGAGTAGCAAAGTTATCTGTGGGTGTGGCTAGCCTGGCTCACTGTGGAGAGTATTCAGCTTCATGCCCTTAAAGAAGAGGTCACTATTTCAGTGACAAAGAAACTATACCATGTACTAAAATTTCAAAATATTTATTGTATTTGCCAGTGGGTTGGAGGAAAATAGTACGTCTAGCAACTAGACAAAAAATGTCCCTTTCAAACTTAATGGCACACCTCTTTCAAATTAAAGGGTCATGTAGCAGAATACATGCCAGGAAAAGTTTGGATAAAAGATCAAATCTAGAGTCGATTGATCAACAGTAACAAGGAGCTTGCAGTGAAAATTGCAGTGCTTTAACAACTAAAAGGCTACTTGGAGAATAAGTTAAATATTCTGAAAGGGCATTTTTTTTTTAGAATGGAATAAAGGAGATTTCGAAAGTTAAATCTCTCAGCTTTCTTATTACATCGTGTTTACATAATCATATCCAGATGCTTTAGGCAATAGTCGCTTCCTGTGCTTAGTTTGCTGTTGTCTCATCATTCCTTTATTAATCTTTGCTAGGATTAGCAAAACAAACAAGATAACTGTGAAGCTGAAAACAATTTCATGCTGCTTCCTATGAGAAATTGTTTCCAAGGAGCAGTGTTATCTTTTTACATAACCTGGATTTCCTCATGAAATGTGTTAGGAATTTGTTGCTGTAGGTACACCTTTCAGTCTCAGAGGTAGCAAGGCACTCCTCTTTCCTCACTCTTAAACATAGATAGGATTCTGCATGGCCACAGCTCATAGCAGGAACAAGGCATTGGCTTTTTAAAGTCTTCCATCCAGCCTTTGTATGCAAGACCATGCACCCCCACAGTGGCCTGTAAAGAACAGCACCTTTCACATTATTGTCTAGCTAAAAATAGGCCATACACTTACTATAGCACAGCATTTACCAAGCAGCTATTTCCTCTGCCTGTCAGCAGAATAAAATATACATAAATAAAGTATCTTCTGCACACTGAAAATAGCACTCTATAATCATCCCAGTGCACAGGATGGAGTTGTGCAATGACAGCACACCTTGTGGAGGGATAGTACAGAGCTTTTGCCCTTTGCCTAGCAACATACCAAAGCATGGGATCAGAGTCTACACCCTGCCTTATTGCTCAATTAGGACCTGGCAAGCGTCCCTCGATGTTACCCTGGCCTATATCCACATATTTTGCTAACATATGTAACTTCACATTGATGTTGTTAAGAACAGACATGGTTATGTGTCTTCAGGGTCTGAGGCTGTTTGTATCTCGGGTTCACCTGCAGGAATATCAGAGCCACTGAAGGAGGAGAGGCTTTCTTGGTGAGTGCGCACAGGTAGCATATTAACAGAAAGTCTTAACTGTTGAATCAAATTAATTAAGTTGAATACTGCCCCAAAGAGTTACCCAGTAAAGAGGAAGTCGCAATAACCCCTGCAATCTCCTTGATAAAGTATCTTAAATATTATATATATAAAATTAGAGTTTAAATTGAAAATATGTATTCAAAGCATAATAATTTAATCTTTAAAAAAAACCACCTTTTTTTATTTTACTGTAAGTGTATGCAAATGAAAGGCAGTGATTTTAAAGCACTGTCATCCCAAAACAGTAATTATTCAGGGTTAGGGGGTCACTCAGAGTCCCAGAGAAGTAGGATCTCTGCCTTCCTCCTTGTCATGGGAGCCAGCATCTTGTTTCATTTGAGTCAGAGCAATGACCACTTTGAATTCAACCTCTGTGTTAAACATGCAGCTCCTGGCAATTTTCTCTGCTTTAAGACCAGTTCAATAGTAAAGTATGTCTCATTTTTGTGAAATAGTAGTCACACAGAGTAAGGAATGGTAAAATATCTAGAAACACTCTAATATATAAATTAAACACTAAATTGCCACTTCTTCTAGGTTTAACCATCATTTTTTCTAATTAGCATTTCTAAAATTGGCTTGAAATAATTTTTATAATTTCCTGGCAAAATTTGACCAGTAATTAAGGTGATACTTCCTCTGTCTTAAGAGTCAGTAGTACCTAATTGTACACTTGGGGTTTTGAAGTGGATTGCACAAGATCTGAAACAACAGAACTCCTGTCTAGTCCCCTCTTTTCTCTAAACTGAAAGGTTGTGTCTCCCAGTAGGAGCAGAAGCTCAACATTATGAAAATGTCTCCACAGATATTCTCTTGTATTTCAGAAGACCTAATTTAAAGGTTTTTTTAAAGTGCCTACTTTACAGTTTCGCTGAATGATGTTACAAGGCCTGGTAATCACAGGATTATCAACAGAAGTCCCCGAGTGCCAGTTCAGCCAGTTCACTCTTCAATCCTTTGCCCTGGATGGAGCTCAAAGCTGGAGTGATGCCTGTGTTTCCCTAGGACTGGGTAACAACCTACATGAGTACTGAAAAAATGTTGAGGTTTTGCTAACACACACTGATGCAGGAGAACCTGAATTCCTTAAACAAGGTTTGTCACCTTCATGGGACAGAAATGTGTAACAGAAAAAGTTGTACACAATCCAAATGGATCTAAAATTAGCATCTTTACATAATTATGGAATATTTTCTAACAATGAACAGGAAAGAGAGGAAGACTTTTCAAATGAAAAATTTCAGCCCTTGCTGCAGCTCAGTGAAACCATGCCAGTGAGGCGCTGATAAATAGATTATCTAGCATCAACTAAGGCACAATCTCACAGAGAAATTTTTGCAATGATTGTGACACTTCTGTTTTGTTTTGTGGATGCTCTATTGTGTAATCAGGAGGGAGTTCATATTTCATCCTTACTCCCATTGGGAACAGCTAACATCATAGTTCTGTCCTACACAGTTCCATATTTTCAAAACACTTCTAGCAATATGATAGCTATGAAATTTTTATTTCTCTGAAATTTTTCAAGAGATCCAAAATGTCTTTATGAAGTCAGGCAGATAGAATGATACTAAGACTGATGGCCAGGTAAGTGCATCATAGTCACATTAGCCCTTATTCCTTAGAAAACTAGATTGAACAATACAAAGAAATGATGAAATAATAAATAAGATTTTTCAGCAGCTTCAAAGCTTTAATAAAGAGCAGAATCATGCCTTCTTGTGAAAATGTAATACCTAGTAATACCTAAAAGTTGTTCCTAAAAGAAACCTATATTTTAAAAAGATTGAATTGGGTGCTATTTAAGAGCCTATTCCTACAATCCTTTATGAACAGACTGAACTTGTGCTGGTACAATCATTATCTTTTATATGCTTGAATGAAGGTTTCTTTTGCAAACAAATACATGATGTTTCCTTAACAAAAGTAAATCTCCACACTCTGGGGGATTTGAGTGCTTACATGTTTATATTCCACAAGACCATCACTCTCATGGATGTATCTTTAATTCAGCTCATGGAAAATGGATCTTCTACACCTGTCTTATCAAGGGGATTGCAAAAAGTTGATGATGTACAGAGAAGGAAACTGTGACAGCATCCAAAAAGTTGGGACTATAAAAATTACCTTCCTATGTTCCAATTACTTTGTCGCTTGAGACCAGGAAAAAAAATAAATTACAGGCTTACACATGCACTCATTAGAGCAGTGCATGACAGTCAAATAGCCTTTCCTAGTCTCATTAGAGTACAACAGAGACTGTTGTGGCCAGACCTTTCAAAGCAAGTTTTTCAAATGCAAATTGCCCAAGTCATTGAGAAACCTGATCCTCAGAAGCTCTAAGCACCTCTGACTTCCATCAAAACATTGTAACTGCCAAATATTAAGATTGTAGAGCTTTGCAGCACAGGATTTTGCAGCAAATCTAAACAATTTCAGAGTCAGAATCAGTTGCACCGCCATTATCACTGCTGTCATCAGTGCACTGCTAATCAAGACTCTTACACCAGAGTAGACTTAATATCCTTGCTTGAAAATCTTCATAAAAGGAAGCAAGAACAAAAGGATCAGCATCTTAGGAGAGATAACAGGCCCTGCAAATAGCTGTATCCCCTTTGCTGTGTGCTAGAGGATGCACAGTTGGGACACTGCCCTAGAATTCATAAACACACACCTTCCAAGAGCCCATGTTTGTTTAAGTGTCAGAGTTCATCTGGCGTCATACTGAGTGCATGAGTGCCAGCTCAGGGTCCATTGGCTTGATTCTAGAAAGAAACTGTGGTGCAACCCCTGGTTTTACAGACACAGATATAATTGTACCAAGAAGGAATGTATTCCATATAGACTACATTCTCACACACCTGACCAGCATAAACAAGCCATCATTTGCCCATGCAAAAAAATCTTTGCCCTGTGTGTTCAGGTAAAGTCTAGAACTGCTTTGTGCATCTTATTAATTGAAGAATCTCACACTAGCAAGGAATAATCCATGTTGACACAAGTGGTGGTTATGATAGACCTAGTTCCAGTTCCATCCTTTAGACAGGTGCAGATTTAGCTGTAAGATTGATGCCTTAAATTTTAGCTTTTATATTTTTCAGATCAGTACTGCTTTAGTGTATAACTCTAAAACTCCATAACCTATCAGCTACTGTTCTCCAATTTTATTCAGACAAAATTATTTCTCTCTAGGCCTGAAACTCAAGGACATCTTACTGTCTCAGGGCCTGAGAAATGTGCAGCAGTGAACTGGGGGAAAACTTGGAGTAAATTACTTCATTTTCTGAAGCTGTAATTGGACAATTAACCTCTGATACACAAATGCATCAAACATATATCTGTCTGAAAAACTCCTGACCATTGACCATCTTGGGTGTAGCCTCTATAAGGCTCTTGCACTGCCCAAGGTTTACCCTTTGAAGGCCTTTCAGTAAATATTTACTTTTTTTCCTAACTCTGGGTAGCCTCTGTTCTAGGTAGCCTCTCCAAGGCATCAAGATAGCTCTGTGCAGGTAGGCTTGCCGTTGGCACTTCTTGTTTCTGCATCATGTTGTGATGGTTTCACTGTCCCCATCTTCCTTCGAGTTTGTATCTCTGTCTTCTAATGAATATTGAATATTTAAAATACCACTCAGTTAAGTCAGTTAAGAATGATATATAAATTCTGTAGCCAGCTGAACATGGAGGTTACCACTACTGTAAGTCACCCTCATGAGTGCTACCATTCGCTTTTGTGAATAATCCCTCTGTGTGCACACATTTGCAATATCATGGCTTTAAATAGGATCTTTGTCACATATTAAAAAGAGCAAACTCTTTCAACCTTCATACTTACCTTGATCTTAAAAGAATGGAGTGCTGTAAGGGAAAAATTTACTCAATAACAGACATTCAAGACTTCCAGGACTGCTGCACGCTGCTGAAATGTGGAAGTGGATAGAGGGGTGTTGGTGTTTTTCCATTTCATTGTAAGTACAAACTCTTTCTGAAGGCATTTTGCAGTTGTTTATGCTCTGAAGAGAGCAATATTTTTAGCTTTACCACTTACAGTACTGGGATGTATTGCAAACTTTTTGATTAAGCATCATAGGCTACAAGAAAAGCTTGGAGCTGTAATGCCTCTAGCACATTTTTAGGCAGTTACCATGCCAACCATAAAAATTATGAGCAGAATGAATACAAGAAGTCTTTTTGAAAATAAAATAGTGCAAAGTTAATGCAGAACCCAAAGTTTTGGAACATGGTTTTATTGTTGGAAGATTTATCATGATCCATATATAAACCTACTGGTTGTATCAGGAGCTCATCAACTGTCGCTAACTTAGTCTGCAGACCTGCAGAGCTTTCACTCAAAGAATAAAGCATCTGTTTTAGCCTTTGCAGAGTTTGGAATTACTGCAGAAGCATGAGCAACCCTTCAAGCAAAGAATCACTCAAACTTGAAAACAGTGTGTTTAGATGCATGTTAAGTAGTGCATGGGAATCATGGGATTCCATTGAAATTCCAGAATAAGATCACCATTATGCTGGATGAAAGTTAGCATGCACAGAGAAGCTCAGATGCAAGCTGAAGGGTCAGGAGAGGGGGAGGTCATTCACTGGTTACCTTCATAAGCAAAACAGACTCCACCTGGGGAAATTACTTAATTTATTGCTGGCAGAATCAGAGTAGGATAATGAGAAATAAAATCAAAGCTGAAAACACCTTCCCCCCCTCCTTCCTTTTTCACAGTTACAGCTTTACTCCTGACAATATTTCCCTCCTCCCCTCAAAGGGCACCATGGGACAGAGAGCAAGGGTTGCAGTCAGCTCACTACACGTTGTCTCTGCCACTTCTTCCTTCTCTGGGAGGAGGAGGGCTCATCAAGCCCTTTCTCTGCTCCATCTTGGGGTCCTCCAGGAGCTGCAGGTGGATCTCTGGTCCTGCATGGACCCCCATGGGCTGCAAAGGCACAGTTGCCTCACCCTGGGCTGCACCAGGGCTGCAGGGGAATCTCTGCTCCAGTGCCTGGAGCACCTCCTGCCCTTCTTTCTGAACTGACTTTGGTGTCTGCAGAGTTGTTGCTTTCACACATTCTCAGTTCTCTCTCTCTCCATGGTTGATGTCTGGTTGGTTTTTCTTCCTTTTCCTTACTATGCTATCCCAGAGGTACTACCACGTTCACTGGTGAACTTGACCTTGCTCAGCAGTGGATCTGTCCTGGACCCATCTGGTGTTGGCTCTATTGGACATGAGGGAAGCTTGTGGCAGCTTCTCAGACGTCAACCTGTACCCTCACTGCTACAAAAACTTGCCACACAAACCCAAAACATTGGGTTACTGTATTTTCCAAGCGAACTGTTTTCAGAAATTTGGGATATAAGGATGAAAAAAAGTCCTTTTCAAAGAGTGTTTGTTAATGGCAGATCTGCAGCTTCATTGCCCTTGGAAAACAGTGAGTTTTGAATAAATAATTTGGAAAAAAAAAAAAAAAAGAAGAGATTTGTGGAATTCTCAGTGAAAGCAGAGTGACTCCAAGTACTTTTCATTGAGGAACACAAATGCGTACATATATATGTAAAGAAGACATTAATATAATAGGGTTTCTATTCTATTCTTTTCTATTCTATTCTATTCTATTCTATTCTATTCTATTCTATTCTGTTCTATTCTATTTCATTCCATTCTATTATATATTAATAATTATTAATTTCAGGAAAAAGTAATTCAGCTCCTAGTTCTTCCATATCCCTTCTTTGCAGCAATCCCTTGTTGGCAGCTGAGAGTGAATTTCAGCTTAGTGGATCAGAGCAGTTGGGTGTCCACCCTTCTGGTCAGTGCAATCCACATACCTTCATCTGGAGATTAGAAATTAATTTGTCAATCAATCAAATTAATGTAAAAGAATGCTGTTCTTCTCATGACATGAGAGATCAATCAAGGTAATGAGGAGAGAAGCAGAAGAAACATACTGTGATGTTTTGCCCCGTTCCTGCATTTCTCTTTCTATTGGTTTCAGCTAAAGGTGACAGTTTGATGTTAAGGTCCTGACTAAGACCTGATTGGAAAGGGACAGTCAGGAAATGGGATGTGCCTGGTGTATTGCTTTGGCAAACTGGACCCAACCCTCAGGCTTGAGCTTGATATTCCTCTCACAAAGCCCTCTTACATAAAAAAGAAAGATATAAACTCCACATTTCTTAAAAAGCTGTGTTAGAAAATCAGTTTAAACTTACACATATACTAATTTGCCTATATGTTCTCAGGCATTTCAGTCTGAGTCAAAGAAAAAGTGGAAATGCTGTACTTTCCTGATATTTTCATAGTGTGTTGTTAAGAAATGTGTTATATTCATTCTTTAAGACAAATCTTTATGAAATCTCCAAAGGAGGGCCTATAATAGATCTAGAAATCTTTGAATATTGACTAAAATTGTTTTTTATAGTTTTTGTTCCTGCAACATCCTGTTCCAAAGATGTAATTTCCTTATAAATTTAAGGGATAACTGTTCCCTACAATGGTATGAAAAAAGTACTTTAAGTATTCTGCTGTGTTTACTTCAAAACAAGGACTTCAGCTCCTATTAAACAGAAAGTAACTTTTGATGTTACTTTATCTTTTCTGTTTTGATATGAGATATTTGATTTTGGATACTGGTCAATGAGATTACTTAGGATGCCTTCTATGTGATCAATTCCAGGCCAATGGCGAGGTCTGGCCTTGGGTGGGTGGTTTTAGAGTAAATTTACATAGTTGTTAAATATGTAAAGTGTCAGAAAATCCAGCTGCCTTTCTTTATTCATGGCTTGAGGTGGAAGTGGAAGAAGAGAAGGCAGTGGTGGTAAGTGCAGGACACTGAATTTTGCAATAGATTTAGGAAGACGGCCAACATAAAGAGGAAAAAAATGTGAGCAGCAGCCAACACATAGGCTACTTTACTCAAGTTAGATGAATGTTGATCTGTGTTTTGTACCAGGTCATGTAAAGCAAGAACAAGGGCAGTTTCCAGCTGTATTTCCAGCTATATTCCCAGCTATACCCAAATGTAAAATAATTGTGGTTTAACAATCCACACAACATACTGTGACAATAATTAATTAACAGTTGGCCCTTTGCAGTGCCCACAACCCAGTGCTTCTAAGTATGGGCTTGGAGCCCTCTGTGCATTCATTTACCAAAGCCTCTGCACTTGAAATTCAAAATAATCAGTTTACCCTTTGATAAGTTAATCCTCCTTCTCCCTTCTACCTCCTCTCTCTCAGACCCCACAAAGCCTCAGAAATCTGGGTTCTGGAAAATTGCCAAATTGAACCCATTTAGGCTTCAATTACCAAAGTGATTGTATCCTAGGATTATCCTGGAGTATGAGCTGCTCTCCTCTTGTCACACCACATTGCACCTACTGTGAGTCTGTGGGTCCATTGGTCTAAGCTAAATTTTACTCGCTGACATAGCTCACTAGAAATGAGAGGAGATTCTGGCCCTGGTTTTAAATATTTGAACAGGGTAAAAGCCAAGAAGGGTTGGAAATTATTTAGCCTGCTATTAGGAGATATAATTAGACATACTTGGGTATAATTAGACTTGGATCAAATAAAGGGGAAAAAAAAGCAGCATGCAAAACCAGCCTTGCTAACAGTAAAATCCCTTATACATGGAAATAGGGTGAAAATGTGTGAAAACCACAGTGGGAATGAAGTAGGTGACAGCATGGTTCTTTTATCTCCAGTATTAGAGAGGGTCAGTTTATACCCTTTGTTTGCTGAGCGAGGGAGTGACCCTGGTAATCCCCAAGCACATGCCATCATACCTGAGGTACCCTCATCTGGCATGGGGCTGCTGAGCAGGATGTGTCATCTCTCTCCAGACCCGTGTGGGTTTCCTTGTGTAAGGCACAGTGTTATATTAGGTAAGCTCTACAATGAGTCTTTTTTACTCCTTCAGCAAAGGTGGGGTTGTTTCTCAAAAGGCTCCATTAGGAGAATGGCATAGGAAAGAATGATGCTTCTGCATCAAGAAATGACCTAGCAGAGAAAATCCAGAGACTCTTATGGGGATATGCTGAGAATTTAGATTTTTTAGCTCCACACAGCAAACCATTCACAACTTAAGCCACAATTTTGCAGTTCTAGTAACTGAGGTTTACTAGTGTCCACCGCAGATATTTTCTCAAAAAAAACAAAAACAAAACTGCATAGAGAAGATTACTAAGGTGGAAAAAATCAAGTGCACAAAATTTAGTGAATTCAAGTAACTTGAATTCAACTGTGTGTGATCCTAATTCTACCCTTTTGTGTGTTTTGATACAGTCTTTAATTGCATAATCACATACTATTTGGTGAATAATTCCAGACCCAGGGCTGATTTGGGATTGTGTGAAGTAAATAAGGCATGAGACCACACACAGTGAATGAATTCATTCTAAAGGAATATTGAACTTGATATTGAGCTGCCTTGTTTACTGAGTACCACCCACTAAATGGGGCAGTGATTCTGCAGAATTTAAAAAAAAAATTGTACATTATCAATATAATTAAATACTCAACCATAATGCTTAGGTACAAGGAGGAGCAGAGAGGCTATATGGGCAAATCAAGCCCCCTTCCCTAAATCTGCCATTTAGTCAAACCACATTTGTTTTGCTATTTTTTACAGGTTCCAAGAATGTGTGTTCTCACTCTCTCCTCCCAGTGACCGCAATGCACTTCTGATTCAGTAAAACTAAATCCAACCTACCCTTATTATAAAAGTTGGAATTGCTTTCTCAGCCTGTTTTCCTTTCCTACAGTGTTGTAGCAAGGGTGAAATTTCATGACTGCATGAGTAAGGGTATATATATTTGTCATATGTAGAACAAAGTGCATTTGATCTGACATTCAGATAGTGAATGTCAGTCAGCACAAGTAGCTTTTGTATTAGAATGTTGGCCTGTCATTGATTGTCAAAGCATTTCTTTTTCCATGCTCTAAAATAACATAAATCTTATGATGCATCATCTCCATAGATCGTAGGATATATCACTCAAACATATCATAGGAAAGTTTCATAATTCCATTTTGCACAGGGATGTTTTGGGAGGATCTGGAAAAATTAGCAAACTTCCTACCAAAGGTGTGGGTTTTCTGACAGTCTTCCACTTCAAAAGCACAGAAAAATAAACACCAAAAAATCACTCCTGAATAATCGAAATGTGTTTGAATCTACATGTTTATAATTTTCCAAATCTTTGTCCCATTCATGATGAATTTTCAAAATAATAAAAATTAAATCCTAGATCAGATCTTCCAGCATTAAGCTTAATGCATATCTGCCTAGATTTAAAAGGGAGTGTATAATTCTCTCTAAAATTTATATGAAAGAAAGTATAACCCAGTGTTAGAAGTGGTGGCCAGGAAGCCAGCAAGGTGTTTCTATTTGTGCCAGGATTATATTTTTTTGTCAACATTTGGAAATCACATCATCTTTTTTTCCATAACATTCTCCTTGTAACACAGAACTAATGTGCTTCATAACTTTTATAATGCTTTTTGAACTCTGATGAAAGTGATTACAAAATTACAAAGTATTATTAAAATTTCTCTGTAGCTGAAAACCCATTCAGATTGTCTGGTATTTTCTTCAGATTTCACTGGGAATGAAGAATCCATTGATCCTGATTTCCTAAAATATTTGGTTCCTCAAGGTGTAGAAGTGAAATTTTTAATCACCTGTTATTTTAAGAACATGTAATTTCAAAAAATTTACACATCTAATTTAAGCACAAATACTGAGTATTTTTCTTGACGTGTTGTGCAGCACCTTTCCAGATCAATGTATCAATTATTTCAGAATAATCTGGAGGTACATTACTTTTCAGAAATTACTACCCTCTCCTTCAGGGTACTTCACTAGTACCTTCTAGTACTTGAAAAAAATCTCTGGGTACCTCTTGCCTACCTCATAGAGGTGTTGTGAGCCTTAATGTGGTATTCTTTGAGCTGCTTGGATGAAGCAGCTCAGTGAAGGTATTTTTATGTCTCATTAAGCATGAAAAGAAGGATAAAGTGAAACTAGAAAACAAAGAAAAGAGAAGAAAATGTGGCTTTAAAGGGTGTATGAGTCAGTAGTGTCAGTCATGCAAGTTTATGTGGTAACTGAGAGTCTCTTCGTGTTCTAGAACTTTGCTACACAGCAAGGAGATGTTTAAACAGATACAGTACCTAGCATAAGAGTACACATGATGCTTGCAATCCCCTGTCTTTGCTCAGTACCATCACATACAATACATACAATATATCTTTGAACTGTTGCTGAATGGATAATGTATATTTCATAATTCAGACTGTCAGTATTTCCTTTGCATAATTATAACAGCAGGAAATATATAAGGCCTTTGTGGAACTTGAAAACTCTATTGCCTTGGGCCATATTTAATGTGTCATAAATTATTCAACAACAAAGCACTCTTCATTCTATTTACAGTAAGTTAGAGCTAAGTGTGTGAGGTATACATAACTAACATGAAACAGAATTCACTATCACTGCCAAGGCTGAAGTTTTTTTCTGAAGCCATTAGTCTCATATTCAGTAAGCCAAATCCCCATCAGGTGAAAACTGACATAACCTCATTGAATTTACCTTGGAAGTGTGAAGGGTGACCTCTGTGATTCCCATCTGAGAATCATTAAGGTCAAAGGATAGATGGTATGGAATCTCCCATTTACATAGATTATGGGATATTCCTTGTATTTCCTTCTCTGTTCATCTACATGTAGTGCTCTTGAATAGCAGTCTGTCAACAACATTGTCAGAAAAATAGTACTAGTTTCTCTGACTGGATCCACCAGTCTTTTTAAGCATATGCCTCAGCTCTGTTTATGGATAGTAACCAGAACAGGTGATGTGCCATCTTTACTTCTGATAAAAAGATGCTTATGTTTCATGGAATTTGTTTATCAAGATCTACATTTTAGAGACCCATTTGATTGATGTAGGTTTTTGCATGTTCAGACTCGGTCTGAAACAACTTTTATATATATATATTTATAAAATACTTTTCTACTAATGAACAAGCTATCCACTCCAGCTACCTTAATGTTGCTCTAGATGTACCAAGGTACATGTGTCACAAACTAGTGATGTAACAGGTGAAAATTTACTTTATTGAGTAAGAGTCCAAGGCAAAATTACAGAAGTCAGAATTAGATTAAGGTGCGTGTGTACATCAGCAGTTTAAAGAAGGGGAAGGTTTTTGAGACAGATCAAAGGGAAAATAAGACACCTTTTTCTTTTTTTCTTTTTTGTCTTAAATATACCAAGTATTTGATAATAGCTTTGTTCCCTGAGTCTCATAAAAGAAGAAAATAAAAATTCTCTCTGTATATGTTTCTAGATTCACAATTTCTATCTATTCTTTTCCGACACTCAGCATTGTCCCTGTATTTGCAGTCTTTGAATTTCTGCAGAAAAAAAATCCAGTCTGTTTTACCTTCAACTGCTGCCAGGAGTAGAGTAAAACTTTCTTAGCAGCAATCACATTTCCTTTCCGGTTTCAGCATATTATTGTACCTGACTATCTTCATTAGTGGGCATAGGAAGCACTCAGCCTTGCCAGGAGAACTCCTGAAGGCATTCTACCCAAACCCTCATGCTTTATGAGGCAATTTGATGTTCCTGATCATGAAAAAGATTTGAATTATGAGGGAGACTATTGGCTCATGGAAGGTAAAAGAGGCAGGTTTAATGTGTGAAATGGTCAACTCCTAGACGTTTCAGTGGACCATGAAGTAACTTGATTTTTGCCGGATCCTGAATAAGAAAAGGTTGAAGTCAGCTTAGGTGAGAAAAAACAATTATCTACTCGTGTTCAGTGGAGTCAGCTTTTCCATGTGTATGTCTGATAGTCTGGGTTCCTTAGAAGACGGATTCAGCCTGGGTTGTACTCCTTGCTTGCTCAAAGAACAATCTTATATTTTTGTAATAAGAAATAAGTTCGTATCTTCACACTAGGAAGTAACTTTACTCAATTGTCTTTAATGGATTCAGGCCTGCTGGAGTATCAGTGACAAAGAGAGAGAAGTCTGCCATGCACCCATACCATGGCAGTCTGCACGTGGGTGTTGTATTCTTCCCTAGTAAGCAAAGGTTTGGATTTTGGTTCTTTCTCTAAGCAAAGGAACTCTGCTTGTCTAATTGAAGAATAAGCTACTGAGGAAAAATGAAGTCTCTGCCTCTGGTAGAAGGAAACAGAAACCCCTTGGGAGAGAGAAAAGGGTTTGTTTAGGTCATAATATCACGATAGGCTGAGTCCTGAGCTAGGTATTGAGTTGCTTAGCACTTGGAGAAAGGTATGTGGCTGAGCATGGATAGAAACAGAACTGGCCACAGCTGAACTTCTCATACCTCAGCGAGTATGGTCTTGTGTTTTCCACTTAAGTCAAACTTCTGGACCTTTGTCACTGATGTAGCCTAAATCAGCTTTCCATGAGCCCTTTGTTGCAGACCATCTGCTTTCTCAGAGCTTATGTGGCATGAAGAGGCAACTCTTAGGCCAAGTTCACTCCTTAAAACTTAATTTGAAAAACTCCAAATTAAAGATTTTGTTTTCCAAGGTTTTGTTTTGGTTTTGATGGTGTCTCTCTTGACTGTCAGCAGAAAGGAGCCATTCAGTATAGACTGAGTTTTGACTCTGCAACATAAATTCTTGCAAAACTTTCATTACTAAAGAGGGATTTGCTCATGTAATGTGTGTAGGAGCAGATACACTAAAATAATAATAATAAACATATATTTTATTTGGTTTTACAAATATGTATAAGCTTCATGGAATCAGCTCAGCAAGTTTTAAATGTACTTAAAGCAAGAAAAGGCTCTGCCTACCAAGTTCATGGTGGAAAAATGAGAATCCTTTGCAGCTGTTGCTGTGTTATTTATAATGCAAGTTTGGATCAAAAGATGGGTTTTAAAGAATTCTTAATGCTTTACTCTGCTGCCAAATATGTTCAGCTTTTAACAATGTTGAAACAGGCATTTCTACAGTGGCAGTTCCTCTAGGGTGATAAATCCCAGTTTATGTTTTACAGACGGAAGGTCTCCATGATCACTCTGCCTGTGTTCAAAAGCCAGGATTCAAAAAAATCACACAAAACTGAAGCCCAAAGTCATATGTAATATTTGCCTTGATCCCCTCCTACTCTCTCTAATTAAAGAATAGGCATTCTTTCATTAAATAACTTCTATTAAATATTTCATTTTCATTACTAAATGCTCGTTTCCACTCACATGCTTGGCATCAATGATAGCTGTAGCCACTCATTATGATCTGTATATCCATATGCAGACTTTTTGCATACTGAATACTTTATTGCACTTCTAAATTGCTCAGAGTTTGTTCCTGTCTGACTTTGACAGTGCTTTGCAAGAAATTCATATGCTGGACAGTGTGATTACTAAGCTGAGATTTTGTATGCAGCTCTCTGAGCTGTTAAAGTGCCACTTGCTAATTCAAATAGAAGCACATCAAAGCACTGTGTGTACTATTGTTTTTCTTCTCTACAGCTAATCCCTGTGTCTCAGCAGTGCCTTTCTATTATACTGATTACAAAACAGAGTTTTAAGTCAAACAAGATTAGAAAACATAGCACTGTGACTCCCAGCCTAATTCCTGACAAATCTGTGATGCACCAGATGCTCCTTCCCTCGGGATGAAATGATACATGGCTCTCTTTGGTTTATCACTGCACAGACATGCTTGCTCCACCCCAGTTGCTCACATGGAGTAGAAGAAAAGGCTGTTAAGGGAGGCACACTTTCAAATGCCTTTGGGAATTAAAAGGAGAGAAGTCAGATTTCTTACTTCTTCACCTTTTGGTGCCCTTGTTCACATCTATTTTACTTCAGTAGTTTGGAGGAAGGAAGAAAGTGGGTATGTTGAGGTTTGAGCTGTTAAATTGTGGGAGCTAATGCTCATTCCATGAGCCAGTCAGGAGAGTCTTCCCTGCACATAAAAAAAGGCCAAGAGCTGTCAAATATCATGATCTAAAAATACGATGAAAACTTCAGCTTTTGTGCTGTGAACTTCTTTAAGAAGCCAGGAAGAAAGCAAGTAGAATTTTAAAACAAGAGTAAAATCCTTCCCAAGCTACCTTTTCAACTCCAATTGCAGGAAATTATAATTATTTATTGACTTCATTCAGTTAAAGTCTGTGAAGTTCCTTAACCTTTGGTAATCTAAAGCAGATCAGGAGTGCCAAGGTGATTTCTTTGCCACATAAACAACTCCTGAAAGGACAGGGATTGGCAGGGACACCATGTGGCATTCTGCAACTTATGGTCTAGCTAATATTTCAGGAAACATGATATGTGTGAGCTACAGGCCCGGTCCTGCACCTCTCAGTGTTAGTGGCAGCATTACTAATGATTTCATTAGGAGCAGGACCAAGCCTGCTTTTAGCATTAGACACTCTCAGTACTCTAAAGGAGTGCAGATGAATTGTGAAGGTTTGGACTCAAGAGGCAGCTCTGTGTCAATTGGAAGAGTGACCCCGTTTGGGTGTGTGTCCCTGTTTGTACTGGGGGATTGGCATTTGCCTCTCTGTGGGCACAGGCACCCTGACAGACCCACACGAGCATACAAGCAGTGATTTGCCCTTTCTGCCTGCAGCCACCTCTGCTCACACCCCAGTGCTGACCATCGAGCCTGAGGTCAGTGTTGGTGCAGCAGCTCCCCAGGACTGATAAAAGAAAAAAACCCCACTGTAGATATGGCCCAAGGCTGCCTGGGTGACCCCCCAGGATGATTTTTAATACTTATTGCTGACTGTAAACTAAGTAGGCACCAGAACCCTAGCAGAGGTTTGTTCACCCATTCTACCTGTTACAGCTCCACAGCCTGGGGCTCTTTCAGTAAAAGCCTGACCCTGAGCATCACTAAGTGGAGCCATCATACAAATGAGCTCTTTTGCCCCCTCATTAGTTAGAAAATAAAAGCTACAGCAAAACTTTCTTCTGTGCAAGCTCCTCTACAACCTCAGGCTTCATTCAGTCAACATTGATTATAGAAAAAATATTTAAGACTGGGAATAATGTTTTTTAAGACTTTAGGCTCCATCATGATTTCATCAGTAAAATAATTTTTAACACTAGGTATTAAAAAAAAATAAAAATAGGAGAGGAGTCTCTGTTAGGCTGTTGCTGAAGCCTAAGTGCTATCAGTACAGGTTCCAAACTGGTTAAAATGCCAGTATTGAATTCTCCTCCTCCTGGGGTAACTCCTCATCCTTTTCCTTTCTTGACTATATATGGTTATTGTACATGTTTTAAGTTACAGCTAAAAGAATCCTTTTGTTTAAAAAAAATGTTTATTTTGCACTCGTGAGGTAAAAAATATCCCTAAAATTATATACTTTTCTTTGTGCTGATTGCTATTTTTTGATTTAATTTCAGGTCCTAATCTCAGTCTAGCAACTGTCTCCTACGTCTTTGCTGAAAAGTGGTTGAAAATTCAAGATCCCCTGAATCAGCAGCAGTAGAAGGGTACTTCAGTTAATTTAGCCAACATAATTACTTCAGCAAAGGTCATGAAAAGTGTGTCTCTGGAACATCAGATTGAGCCAAAACCTAAATGTATTCATCTGTACAAATACTGGTGGGAAAAAAAAATCCTCTTCATACAGTCATGACATCTCCCAGGACTTGCAACAGCAACTTGATCATTTGGAATCATCAAAATAATATCAAGGGAGCTAAAAAAAAACCCCAAACTTAAGCTCTTTAGAAAGAAAAGTTAGAATTTAATATGAACAAGCGTTGTGTTGCGCAGAATAATATGGTGACAGCAAGCTAGAAAGGGAGAGAAAGTGAAAGAAGGCAGTGCTTTTACACTGCTGTTCTGTATTCCTGGTATATCCTTTCTTAACATAAGTGTTAACACTAAATAGAATGCAACATGGTGCCAAATGCTTCAGAGTTGATATGGACTGTGAGTAGGCTCTGTATGTAAATGTATCATTGCAAGGATATGTGAGAAGAAACCGCTCCGCCTACAGAGAGAGGTGTAAATAGATGCATATACTCCACACAGGACCTGATGATAGCATGATTTTCTTCTATAATCATTAAATGTTCTTATTCTTGGTTTCCAATGGACTTGTCCATTCTTTCTGAATTTTCAGTAAAGATATTGAAAGTGCTTATACAGACTGCCTGAGTCAATTTTGCAAAAAGTGAACACAACACTTTAAATCTTCCTTGTATGAGATGTTCAGAGGAGTGTAGCACAGACTTTGAATAAACCTTCAGATTCACTGATGACACATAATGGTAGGAAGGTATGGATTGCACTATAGGTTAAACAAGCATATTTCAGTTGGAAAAAACCCAGCAATTAGAAAACACTTTCCTTCACATTATTGAAAATGTGTGTCTGCCTGCCCTTTAATTACAGTGTGTGGAGACACTCTGTTGAATCACCCAACTTGGTATGTTCTAGAGAGCTTATTGTCATCATCTCTCTCCCTAGACTCCATCTCTCTCCTGATAAGAGAGAACAAAAACAAGAGCTGTGATCTGAGGCTGACTCATTAAAAATTTCACAGACAGACAATGCATTATAGATTTTCAATCATTAGCTTAAGCAAATATTAGGTTGAACACCAAAACAACAAAATAGACCTACCATCAGATAGTTGGTCTCAGCTTTAAGTCAAGCCCTTGGAAATCATACTCAACCAAAACTCTGTCCCCTTTGTGGAAGAACCATTATTCTGTCCACTCATGTAAGACATTAAAACAGGATATCATTTGCTAGGAGTTTGTCCTTAATACATGCAAAATTGAGTGGGTTTGGAATGTGACCTTCTGTGAAAAATGTCACAGGCAAAGTCTTGAGTTCCAGAAAGATAGCAAGTGCGATGTAAAACTAGATTAACAGCATTGATTTGGAGAGCATAATGTGACTGTGTTGTTTCTATGCTGCGAGATGAATAGTGCTTTACATGGGGAAAAATGGTTCTTGTGTTTTTACTAAAAAAAATGAGTAGCAATGATGGTGTTTCAATTCTGTCTGCTCAAGAACTGCTTTCTGTCTGTCTTTGAAGTTTCACCATCCTATGTTCATGTTTGCTCATGGCCATCTCTAAAATTTCAATGGCAAATTAATGAGTTGTTACCAGTATGTCAAGAACTATAATTTCATAAATGTAGCCTCTCTAATCTGCTTCATTTCCTAATACTGAAAAACTCAGAAACACATTTACAAATTCCAGTGCACACTAAGAAGACTGAACGATGAGCCAAAATTAAAGAGAACTGAGACAAAATTTGCAGATTACTAGAAGTGAATAGCATAATTTAAGTAGCAGCATGCTGTTTAAAACAATGTATACCTCCTTTTCATGAATCAACATATATTTTAATCTGTGAAAATGCAAGTGGTATGGGATTGATCCTTTTGAAAAACTGGAAATTGCCCATGCACTGATACTTCTCCTTTCAGGTCACGATTCAAAAATGCATACAGTGCATTCTGGTTTGCAAATTTTTGAAATTGTGTCATTTGCCTGGAGGATTTGAGAGTTTCTTGTGCCCCTTGGGGCCTTCTTGGAAGTTTTCAGTGTTATACTTTAAAAATATACAGTTGGAATTTATGTTTTTTTGGAAACAAAATCTTTTTTGTACTTGAACATCCTGGACCATATACAGTGGAAGTGGTGTTTACAACGTATAGAAGGTGTATACTTGTACTACCTTGCTACTATTACTTTAGTTTGGATGTGATCCAGTACTTTTGGAAGTGATTCAAATGCATTTTTTAGGTCTGAAAGAACATGATCATACCTGTTGACTCCACTGAATTTCCTAGCAACCATTGTTCTTTGTTTTTCCCCTTGTATTTTTTTACATACCACGTTTCCCCAGTTTCCAATAAACTGAAAAACTTTCCTGTTTTGGGAACATCTCAAAGCATTAAATCAGAGTGGTGGCGCAGATGCTGCTTTTCTGATTTGCATCAATGAAATGCAAGTCACAGAACAGATAGTCTGTGGGAAAGCACATTCGTTGGTTATGTTGCCCCTTCACATGATATAATCCTGATTTTGATGTTTTGTTGTACTGACCTTTAAGTTTACTGACTAAAGAGAACAATTGTAAAACCAGGATCAGCTAAACCAAATGGAGCAAAAATGTGAAGACATGTAATCCAGACCTAGAAAAGTACTAGCACAGAAGTATAAAGTGCTGCTCAAAAATTTCACTGAATGACCAGTTTATTACAGTGTTAAAAATGTTTTCCAACTAAATAGACTCTCCAAGTATGATATAGTACCTTTTAGTTTTCTGTGTCAACAAGATAACTTCTTACTTTTTTTGTTAGAGATACTAAATGGTCCATGAGCCCATGTGGATGTGAGAACAGATGGGCAGAGGCATGTATTAGTGCTTTGTTTCCTTTTTTAAATTTACTTTAAATACCAGCAGGTGTAATATGCTTTTAAGTAGAGCAGGCCCTGATTAGCTGAAAATAGCTAATGCTATTTAAAAACATGGCCCTTCAAAGAGTAGGTTTGGAAGGGCTCCTGGGGTAGAGTGGGAAAGAGGTCTAGGCACAGCTGAATAGCTGGCTCTGAAACCAGATAAGATTAGTCTACGTTGGGTCTGGGATTTCCTAGTGGTTGAGCATATTCCTAAAAAGTTCTTTGTGCAATGACTGCGAGAGGAAGAGGACTAAGGACAGGAAAGAGGTGTGGAGGTGATTGTAAGATGAGTCTGAACACAGAGGAGTCCTCCTTTTTATGGAAGTTGGGAGGCAGAATAATGTGGAACCACAGCAAAGGTTGCCCATGACACCTAAGAGCAGTCATGGGTAATCTGTGTAGTCCTCCTCTCCTTATCAAGCTTGTTTTCATCTTCTAAAGGCTCATTATCTCCAATGCCCCAAACTGTCTATAATGTACATTTTTATTTATTTTTCAATCTTGTTTTCAACTACCAGCTACTTGATTTATTTTTTTTTAATCAGTGCTGTGCAGTGTTTTTAGGTTGAAATCTTTAAGATAAGAGTGATTTGAGCCTTAATGGGTGGAAAGACCCTCAGTGAAGCTATGATGGGAGATCAAGCACTACTGAGGGAATTCAAGGTTGTCTCCACAGTTTCTCTCCTGGAACTAGCTGTACACATACTACACAGTCTGCTTCGGGACAACACCCTGGAATGCTGCCACCCAGCTAGCTGTAGAGCTTAGCTAACTTTGCCTTGCTTGGAATCCCCCCTTTGGTTCCCACTTTAGTTGCTTTTTTTCCGCCTGGGACAATTCTGTGCTGCAGCTCAAGCTCAGAACAGAGGCTGCTCACTGAGGAAAGAGGAGGGCAGAGGTCTGATTCTGGGGGGTCCAGAATTTTACCTAGATGGATTTTTACTACCATATGCAATTAAGTGGATTTTGTTTTTTTTATTGTAGAAGAATGTAAAGGGGCTTGAAGTGTCCTTTCTGCAAGAGAAGTTTAAGCTGTGATGGACAAGCTGCCATGAGTACTCAAGACTATGAAGAACTCTTAGGCTTTTGTTTTGTCATTTGAGTTATAAAGGTCAGGCCTTGGGAAGGAGGAATGAACATGCAGTGCATGTTCTACTTAGAGAGGAGCGGGTACTTGGGCACTTGTTTACATCTTCTCTCCCCAGCTTCCTTTTGAACAGTAAGCAGCATGCTTCAGAGACCATCTCTTAGACTTCATTAGGGATTTTGATCTCTGGCAAGAGGGCAGTAATTTAAAAGCCTTTTGTTTGTTTTGGGTTTTTTTATTTAGAGAATTCAGACTTAACACTGGACTAATGCCCAAAAATGGGAAAGGAAGAAGCCTTGAATTAGTCTTGAAAACTAGAGTGGTAATTAATGTCATAGTTTTGTGTTGTATTGTAGAAGCCAGTTGTTGCCATTCAGCAGCAATGCAAGTAGTGTGTGTTGTGGATATTCTTGCACCCTTTACTCCAAAGTCTTTCCCAGCCCCAGCAATGATCTAGTCCATAAGCTCTCATTTCTAGTGCAGTTTGTGTAATTTATATATGCTAGCATTTTTAGAATAGAATGAAAAATACAGTCTAATGTTGTACCTACACCATTTTGACTACATATCACTTCTACATGGTATTTTGAGCAATTTTCACTGTTTTGTATTTGCTGTTCTATTGACTGCCTTGACTTGCAGATATGCTTCACTACCCATTGATTGTATCTAATGTTTTCCCTGTTCTTTTCCAATGTTTCTATTTTTCCACTTCATAGTGCTTACCTCCATTTACTTGATTCTTGTCTTCAGACCTTACGTCCTTCCTGATACCATCAGATTGCTTTTCTACTGAAGGATAGGAGCTGTCAGGGCCTTAGAGATTATCTCACTGCTTAAAAAAAAAAAAAAAAGTTGGATTTGCTTGTAGTTCTTGCTCAGTTCTTTTGTCTACACATCAGTCACAGATCAACAAAGTTAACATGATGAGCTAGTAATGTTTTGTTTTTTTTTTTTTTACTATAAAATCAAACTTTCTTGTCTAGATCCTTCAGAGTTTCCATCTCTAACAATATCTTTTGCTCAGTTGCTTGTTATGACTACTGTAGACATTTATAAGAGTTAAAACACTAAGTTTTTTTCCTGAAACAAAAACTTGCTTACATGCCAAGGAAAATAACCATTAAGACTACGTGTAACAATGCCATCTGGTGACTCTTGCCAGCTTCTTCCTCTGTCTCCCACTGCTTCCCCCCTCCCTTTACCTTCATGTCATCACTCACCTCCTTAACTCTGCTTTTCCTTGTCTTTCCTCCTCCTCAATCACAGTATTTTTGGGAGCTGTAATCACCTTTTACTGTAATAATAGGATCACACAACCACAGAATGGCCTGGTTGGAAGGGACCTTAAGAATCATACAATTTTGACCCCCCTGACATAATGTCTCCTTTTTACTCAGGGTATCTTTCTATGATGAAATCCTTGCACAACCACCACCATGATATAGGCTCAATGCTCGATCCTCCCTCTCATTTTAATCTGGATTTGCTCTCTCAGTTTGAAACTTCCCCAAGTTTTTTTACTCAATGCTCATCTCTAATGGGGCTGTGCCGCGTATCACCTTGTAGCCCTGTCTACCGACAGGACACATCTATGTATTGACTTCTATTTCTGTTTGTAACAGGGCCACTTTCTACTGCTTCTCCTTTCCCATTACTCATGTCCTCTGGAGCACAATGCAGAAGATACATTTCTACCAGGAAATAAAAATAGCAGAAATTATATTGGTAAATTCTTGAGCCAGTGGTTCATCAGCTTCTCGAAACTTATGCTTAATCAGAAAGAATCAAAAAGGGATATAATTTTTTACATATATGAGAGATGCTTACAATGGAAGAGTTACATCTCTTTCCTCCCTCATTTTAAAATATATATTAAAAAGTTGCTTCATTGTGTCTTATGACGACCTAATTGGAAGAGTTTTCTGGGAATAGAAGACTGAGAAAAAAATGGCAAGTTCAGACTACAAAAATATAGTAAAGTTTTATCCATGAAGAAAAGCTGCCAATGGAATAATTGAAGCTAGGGAGTTGAAGGCCTTTATTATCACTTCTGGCAAAATAAGATGTATTTGAAAATTCAGGCCTGCAGTGCTGAGGATGTATTCCTGACAGAAGTCAAACAAATGGTGATCCACATGATCCACTCTAGCCTTGAACCGGTCCTAGAACTCAGGGGTCTTGATGTAGTCATGGTGTGTGTAGACAGAAGCTACATCTCAGAGAAAATTCAATTGCAGAAATTGAAGGAGGAAAGGATCTCTTAAGATAGGGTCTTGTAAGCCAAAGTGTGAAAGAAATCAAAATGAAATTATGAGTGAAGTCTTTAGCTTAAAAAGCTTGGATGTGAGAAAACTCATATCTTGGCATTTCTCTGTACTCCGTGGAGCACTTTCTAACTCAAGAACTGCTTTTCCCTCAGTGATATCCTGAGTGAATCTGATTGTTGATGTCTTCTAAGGGCTCTGCCAAATAGTACTTCCATCACCACATCTTTGTTCCTCTCTCCTATTCCAATCTTTTATACTCGTGTGATTCTGTTCTGTAGTGATACCTCTGAAACAAACTTCTTCATATCATAGATGTCTTCTGTTTTTATTTTCATTGTAACTCTTTACTCAACCTACCATCCCTCACTTCTCTCACTATAACAAGGTGAAATGGATGGGACTGAATATGACTTTCTTCTACATTTCCTTCCAAAGTTCTTTGGATGAGATCATCAGCTGGTGAAAGTCATCAAAGTTCCAAAATTACAAAATTCAAAATTGAAAATTGGTAATAAATGTTAACCCTGAAAATCTAATAATTCCCTGACTATCTTTCTTTATCCACCTGTTTGCCTCCATGCCTGGAAGTATTTTCATTCTTTTCATTGCTCAATGCTGAATTTCCCTTTCCCTTGTTGGAAATGAAATGGAGACAGACTGTGCAAAGTTAAGGAGGTGAAAGTCCTGTTCATTATTTTCTGATCTCAAAACAGTACTCTCTGGCACACTATATGATTCTTGGGGCCATCCTGTGCAGGGCCAGGAGTTTCACGCCAATGAGCCTTGGGAGGCCCTTCCAACTCAGGATATGGAGTCTATGATTCTGTGAAATAGAGCTCCCTTTAAAGGATGACCAACCACCCACTTTACAGATTGATAACAATTTGCTGTGCTTGGCTTTGTTTTGCAATTTAACTTAACTGTTCTGCATCATAAGTGCTTAAAAAGCACAAAAGACAAGAGGATATTACAAGTATCCAATGCTATACATTACATTTGTCTGCATACCAGGGTATAAATATGCAGAGCATGTGCCTGGGCTATTAATCAAATTCTTTATTAAGGTCTTAAAACAATGTGCATCCATGAATAATGCATTATTTCATAGCATATTGTTCACCTTATTTAAAAACATGGAGCTATCCTGCATATGTAGAATTTTATCCCTTGCATATAGAATTTTGGGGGTGGTTTTCACAGGAGATTTATTAGAGTGTCTGAAACAATTCTAATAAGCAGTGAGCCATTGAAACTGCCACTTCATGAATAGAACTGGTAGTAAAGCATCCACACAGCTGCAGGATCTACAGCAATAATTTTAGATCAAGTATTTTGTATTTGCTTACAAAGCACCCTCTACTGTTTGAGCTGCTACATGCTTTGTAGATAGAGCTGCTTTTTGGAAAGATCAAAAACCTTTTTGTGGGACCCTATAAGAGCTACAAAAGTATCGAGAGAGAATCTTATCAATCTAACACATCTAATACACTTTGTTTGACTTGCATTTAGAAGTGTCATGGGGCTAGGAAACGTTGTCATATCAGTAACCTGTTTTCTTATCCAAATATAAACAAAGTTGAAACACACCGAACAGTAATGTTAACAAGTTCGTTGGATGAGGCAAATTCTTCCATGTTTGATTACTAAATTGGCAGAAGGACAGTGGAATCTCCCCCACAGTAAATGCAATTCCTTATTTGAGACTTGTATCTCACATGAGAGGACAATATAGAATGGACATCAGCTGCTTAACATAATTATTATTTCGTGGTTATAGTTTAAGGGTTTAAGATTTGCATGGATCTTTCTTTGGAACAGGAGAATGGAGAAGGACTATAGAACAGGCTTTTCTATACCACGTCAACAGATGAAAGTGCAGCTTACAGCTTTTTTCAAAGCCTCCATGAAGTACTGTTCTGTGCACCTTGCTTCATTTGTGTATCTGTTCTTGTGACTGCCAGAAGAATCAGTGGGATTCTAGTGTGTACTATAGCATAGGTTCCAAACGACAACAAAACCCAAGATATTTTGCACATAAGAGGTCAGGGTTGGATTAGCCAATTTAAACTGACTGAAAATGAAGTGCGAAGTCCAGCTGAAAACTGAAAGAGTAAATATGAAAAAAAACCTGGGAAGAGAAGATCTGCTATGGCTGGATAACATGCAGGGAATGAATCCTATCAGCCCCTGAAGTTAGCTGTCCATATGTTGAATGTCACTGCAATGAAAGGAGCAAAACATTTACTTGGATTAAAAATAACTTATTCTCCATGTGGACTTCAAGGGCACTTGAAATACACGTTGATATTCCTTGATGTGATTGAGCATGTCTAATTAATAGAGTTGCTTGGGAGTTTTTCTGAGAAAAATCACTTCAAAAGAAAAAGCAATTTCTGCAGAAATTGTAATATTCCATTAAGGAAATGAAAGAATTGAAACAAAATACATTGTTGAAGGCAATTGAAAATCAAACTACTTCAGTTCCTTGAACTGAACACAAAAGTAACTTCAGTTTATCTCAGATACTGAGAAATACCATAGCAAATAGATTGCTAAGGTTTAAGTGCTCACATTTGGTTTGTGACATGTGGCTATGGGACTTTTACTGAACCTCGAAATCTCCAGGTTGAACACCTGTTCCAGAAGATGGACCTTATTATGGAGCATTTTGCTGGATGCCTGAAACCACAAATGCTTCCTGACAATTTGGGTCAGCACATATTAGAGATTGGGTTGTCAGAAATACTCAGTACTGATCTAGCTCTGCTCCCATTGACGTCACTGGGAGCAAGTCAATTTGACTTCAATTGAAACAAAGTCAGGCTGATGCTGAGTTGTTTTGAGATCTCCACCCAGTATCTTCCTCATTGCATTAATTAATTATTGCTCAAGTTGCAGCTTAATTTAATAGTGTCTCCCAAAACATGATGAGCTTTGCTATATTTCCTTCTTTACCATCTCTCTGTCAGTTTATTAGCAATGTAAACACATAGTGGTATCAGAGTAACAATTTTCCATATTTTTTCCTCTAGAATTCACATTTGTGCAATGCAGTGTCAGCTGCGTTATGAGAAACATTGAAATAACCTTATGTGTATCTCATTTAGTCTACGAGTGTCTCTCTGTAGGTCACTTTCTGTATATTTTGAGCAACCTGAATAATCACATAACTTGAATGTCAACAATACTGTGTTCCTGATTCAATAGGTAGAATGAAAGGGAAAGCAAGATAAAGAAAAAATCTGAAAGGACCACATTTACAGAGACTTCCTTACCAATGTGCATGTCTTTGCCTGAAAAAAACAAAACTACACATACACAACCAATTACCAGGGATGCCCATGTTAGTTTTGTGTGGTGGGTGAGCTATTTTCCTTGACCATTGTTTACAGTAAATGTCTCTCTCTTTCAAACAGTAAAATGAAGACCTCATCCTTCCTTGCACACCAACTTAGAGAAGTCAAGTTTTTAAAAATTGATACCCTTTATGACACAGGCAATGGGAAATGGTCATTTCTGCTATCATTATCTTGACCCTTGCACAGTTTTGGCAAAGGCCAACTTGCACTCAGCCAAACAATTTCAAGACATGACTCAGGAGCCAGCACAGACCAAAAGTTGACAAATGGGAGTATAGGTGGCATCAGCTTGTTCTGGAGCTTAAGAGATCTTAGAGTGTGGCTGCCTGAGCAGCTGGGCTCAGGGACAGAGCACAGCCTGCAACTGCTTGATTACCTGGTGCAGGTGTGGACTAGGACGTGTAAATAGCTGAAAGGATGGAAAGTATAACACAAGGGAGATGGTGTTACACAGTCTTTTGAAAAGCCCTGAGCTGTGATTAGTTTTTGTGATGCAAAAAGAACAAATTATCACTGAAATAAACCACAACAATTTATGTGACAATCACAGCATTACATAGGCTGTGAGGGAGGGACGCTGGGGGGATGCCCACTCTCATCTCTTGTTCCTACCAAGTTCAACACTGCAGGGTCCTTAGGGCCCCGTTTACCTAAGGTGTGATTACTTCCAAGGATGGGGTTCCCACAGCCTCTCTGGGCAACCTGCTGCAATATTTGACTACTCTCATCTTAATTTTCCCTTCTATCAGGTAGGAATTTCCTGTATTATAGCTAGTGACTGCTGCCTCTCCTCCTTCTACTCTACACCTCTGGCTCTGTCCTTTCTACATGCTCCTAATAGACTGTTGCAGACAGCAAAAGGATTCTCCTTGGCCATCTCTTCTTAAGGCTAAACAAATCCCAATCCCTCAGCTGTTCTGTTGTACTCCATGCTCCAGCTTGATGCTCTGTCACTGAAATTGATACAGAATGGCAACTGTCTCTTGAGGAGCTGCAAAAAGGACAAAATATCTGAATGTGGTCTCACATGTGACAAATAGCAGTGCAGGATCACTGCTCTGGGGCTGTTGGCTCTACCCTGATGCAGACCAGGATGTAAATGGCTGCCCTGGCTGCAAAGTCACCCTGCTGATTCCTGCACAGTTTGCTGATGACCAGGGCTCACAGGGCTTTTTCTGTAAAGCTGCTTTCTTTAGAAATCTTCCTTAAAAATCTCAATTTATGAGGGTGACACTAAAATCTGCATTCCCCAGAGTCTGTACAGTGCTGTTAGTTTCCCCCAAAGATTTGGGCATTAGTGACCACATCCTGTTTCACTGGGACACTCAGTACACAGAAATACCACACCCAGCGAGTCTGCAAATTACAATATACAAAATCACTCTGATATGTAATCGACCGTTCTTGCCCTTCACTCAAGCAGGCCTTGAATGAATGAGGTGAATCATCCCTTTGCTACAACATATGGAGCAATTCTCAGAGTAAGCGTTCATTGATGTGGTCCATCATTCATAAAGCTTCTCAGTAGAGAAGATGCTTGGTCAGTGAAATCAAAATTGATGATCTGTGTTCTGCAGCAGAGATTAGATTGATCTCAGCCCCAGCATAATCAAATTACCATTGCACTGGATTTAAAATGGGTAGAGTCTAGTGTAAGAAGGCTTTTCTTGCACACTTCAGGCTATTGATCATGCTTCTGCAAAGAGAGAAGATTGGTGTAAAATGATAGTAAATCAGAATAGCACTGTTTTCCATGAGATTTGGTAACACAGGATTCTCCACAACAAGGTTGGACTCCTTACATATTATCAATTAAGTTGGAAACAACTGACAGAGGAACTGATTTTTCAGTTTCCTACAAAACTAAAGAATTAAAGCCTTAAAAAATAATAAATTCAGTAAAAGATGTGATTTTATGTGTAAGGGAAGGCTGGCCTTGAAATTGTATGAATATAGGTATACCATGGCTAAACATTACCTTTTGTTGCCTTCCCCATAAAGAAAAAAAGGAAATCCAGACTTTCACCACAAAGTATTTTACTCAGGCATTTTGAAGATTCTTTGTTTGCTTCCTATCTCCCTGGGAACAGCTGGTTTCTCTGGGACACCCAACTAAAAATAACGCTGAGAATATTTTTTATTTCAGGGATGATAATATGTAGGCCTCTTGAATTTTACATTGCTGTCTTGAAAGGATGAATTAAATTTCTTAGGACCGTGGCTTTTTGGAATATTGGAAATATTGGTGAGCCTAGCTAGAAAATAATACTATTTAATCATAACCCAGAATCCTAACTGCAGTCAGCAGTAAACAGCTTCTCTGCCATAGGGCCAGATTTTGAGGACCTTATTTAGATCAGTGTTGGATTAAGTCCCATTGTCCTACCTAAAACTTGGCAGTTTAAGGCATCAGGATTTATATCCTTTGTTCATAGGAGATACTGTCAATAAAATGGAAAAGAAAAACCCTTAAGTTTCCCTCTAGGCTCTATGACACTCAATAGGCAAAATGAATCATACATTCACACCTACCTATCTTAAACATTTTAAAGTTTTTGTCTGACTCTATAAGCAACATCACTTGATTCCCAAGATAAAGGGATGGGTGATGCATAGGTTGGATGCAAAGGAAATGATTTTGCTCTTGGAAGGAAGTTAGGAATAACCTCAGGCTGGATCAGCAGGTAATGGGATGGCGGCACAGCTTCCAAACAAAGGCAGATGTGCCTAAAGTCACTGACTGTTGCCACTCTGAGAAAAGTGGCTTTAGCTCTTCAATATGACTTATAAGAATCTTTTATAGAGGGAAGGTGCTGAACGGACCAAAATGTCTTTTTGCAGTTCAAAGACACCTCCAAAGAAGAGGACATGGAGGGCTCTTCCCAGGCAGGGTCAGCACCAGCTGGCACAGTCACACAGAGATGGAGGGACAGTGTGCTGCTCCTGCCCAAAGGGCAGTGTCCTGCCCAGCTCTCATGCTCTTCCTGTTAGCTAGTGATGTAAAAGGAAGGCCATTCTGGTTATTCTTCTCCATTATTGGATATCCAGCAGCTGAGAGAGATATTCTGGTCTTAAGCATGCTATGGTATAAAAAAGCTGCCAAAAGACATCATGGTTACACTGAGTTTGATTGAACAATCCAAAATATTTGCAGTTCAGTATTGCCAATTAAAAATACTTGCCAATTATCAACTGCTTGCAACACAGAAAATGTTCATTAGCTTACAAATCAAATTGAGTGTTATATACAAATAAGTTTGTATTAACAGATTAGAAGCAAGTGATTCTCCTTCCTACTTTTGGGATAGTTTGCTTAAAATGCTATTAATAACAATAAAAAATCATAAAGATCTGCAAATAATGGACACAAAATAAAGAGAAATCATGACATGCTCTCCCACTTTCTTACACTACCTAAAATCTCCAGGGTAAATGTTTACTAGCAAACAATAAAACATAACACATATAGACAAGATAGAATGATTTCATTTCATTACTCTAGACCCAAGGGGGTTTGTTACAGTGATAAAATCTTCAATGAAATTATGTTATATTTCCATTACTTCATATTTGCACAAGCACCAAGAGTGAAATTTTGTTCACTGTTCTGTTTTTCAAAATGGATTTTTAAATCTATAGATTTTTGCTGCAATTGAAACAGGAAATAACACAGCAAAACTATCAAACAGAACAACAAGCCATTATCACCACAAATAGATCATTTTAGTTGCCATGGGTAACCAGTGCCAGTAAGGTATTCAGGCACTGTAGCCACCAGCACTGATACCCTGCTCTGAAAGTGCTGACTGTGCGTCACACTGCAAACTTCAATAATTATTATGTGTAGGAGGGTGGTGGCACCAACAGGATATATACTTGTAATGAGTCATTCTTTAAATAGCTTCATCTATCATCATCAAATAAAGAGGGAAGGATTTATCCTCAACAAGGCAGTTTGAAAAGCTTGAATTATTGATAAACTGAAATAACAGCAAGGCAGGAAAAACTGGACAAATAAACACACGTATGCACACATAATAGAAGGGCTGAAGGAAAGTGCTTCTGTAAAAGTACAAAGCATTAACCAAGTAACATACAGAAGTATTGTCACAAGTTTGCAGCTTTGTACTCATAATCCATGTACTCATGAATGTGTAAATGTAAATAGCCAGCAGAAAAAGTGTCAGTAACTGCAACTCAAGGACATCCAGACTTCCACAGACCACTGGCTGTGCATGTGCTCAGCACAGTGGTTTCCAATGGACAGTTTGTTTTATCTTTCATAGGAAAAAACACAATATCACAAAGACTAAGGAGAGTCACGATGTGAAGAGAAAGTATCCTGAGGAAACTTTGATCTTCTGGTGAGAAATGTTGATAGCTCAATATATAATACTCCTTATTCTGGGGCAAAATTGAATAATGCACGCTGTTGTCCCTTCACACACAAACACACAAGGTAGCAAAAAGGTGGATATGCACTATGGGGCATAGCCAGTCATTCATTGAGGGGATTGCACAGTTCTTGTTAGTTTGATTTCAAAGCAGACATGGCAAGAATTATAGATTTTCAGGATGAAAGGCTCCTTCCAAGCTGGGGACCTGAAGACATCAAACAAGGACAGAGAGCAGGTGACCAACAGCTCCCTGCCATCTCCTGCTGAGGTGTAGAGGAGGAGAATCAGAGGCATGAAGAGAAGGGAACAACTGAGACCTTGTTCCAGGTTCCCAGTTGAAGTTGTAAAAGACTGAAGGCTTTGGGGTGCACTGTGCTTTACATACATGTCTGTGATTAGCTATCTATATCTAAAAAAAAATCCCAAACAAAACAAAAATTACCTAATTCACCACATTAAGGCATATCAGCATGGGAGGACAAGAAAATACAATTTCCAACAGACATTCATATCCAGTGATAAAGTATCTATAGACCACTTGCTTTCCAGGGCCTCTCAAAAGGACCAAGAACAAATTGCCAAGAAAGGATGTCTTTTTCTCCTGTATGCTTCCTTTGTCTTCTCTGTTGACCATAGCTCCTTAGTGGCCTCCATAGGGCCATGTAAAGCAAGGGATTTCTATCCCCTAGCCAGCTCCCTTCTATGGCTGAAGTCTTTCCTTCCGTGCTGCTCGTCAGGCTTTTCTAGAGACTCAACTCCCTCTCCCACGAGCTTTTCTTTGTGTGTTTTCTAAGCTTTTGCTTGTTGCTGTTCTTTCACACATCTCTATGCTCCATTTGTGAAAGTCCAGTGCTGGATATGGTGTTTAAGCAGCTGCATCACTAGCATCACTGAGTGCATCAAATAGAACAACTCTTTCATATGTGACATTCAACATTCCTAACCTATGGAGAAGATTCACCCTTTTTTACATGACATTGTGTTGATTTATGTTTTGTTTGTGAGCAACAGCTCACGTGTCTCTATATTGTTATACTGCTAAGAGAACAAAGTTATAAGTACACATTCTTTGTACCTGTCTTAATTTCAAATTGTTATTTGCTGAGGCAATTTCTTTTTTCTTTGTGCCTCCTGAAAGCTTCTATCTTTTTACCTGATTTTTTTTTTTTGTGTCATATTTAAATTTTATTTGTGATTTCTTTTTTTTT
>VYXF01003298.1:821314-839721 GCA_013397295.1 Polioptila caerulea | reverse complement strand
GTAGACAGCGTTGATTAGGACTTGTGTAAAATAGATTATCCAGTGACTTCCCCTGCACAGACACACACACACACACACACCCACACACACACACACACCCACACACACACACTCCAAGCCAAGATATTTTATAGTAAATTAAAATCCATCTGATAAACATTAATTATAAAACATAATTCTTTAGCTTGTGTATGCAGATGATGCATAAGACAAAATGAAAAGTCTTTTTAAATTGAGATGTATCCAACCTGTGCCTTCCATCATGCCAGTTAGGCCAGTTAACCTACTAAATTAAAGAAAACCCAAAAAACTACTTGTGTGGTCCATTTCTGCTACATCAATGTTGGCTACTTTAGTCACTTTGCTGCCTTCTAGGTCAACCTGCTCGTAGTTTCCAACACTTTCTTTTAAAAATTTCCAGAGGTTTTAAATTACACCAGTCTATAATTTCTGAGGCTTACTATGGCCACATTTTTAAGTCCTGGTATATTGCTGCCTTTCTTCAGCCTTACAGGACTTTCCCTACTTTATTCTCTCCTTGAGAAGGTCACTGTCTCAAAAACTGCTCCAAGGCCATCCTAAAGTGTTCTCTAATGACACATTAGGACCTGCTGAGTTTAAGACAACTATCTTAACAAAAATAACTTAATTTTGGTCATCTCTAGCCATAGTAGTGATATTGAGGAAGGAGGGTGATGTGGCAACATAATAATTTGTTCTCATTTGCCTCAGTTTTATCTATGTCCAAAATTACCATAGATGGAATGCTTTGTAGTCAAGAATTTTACTGTAAGCTATGGAATGGAAAACAATAATTTCATCTTTTCTTTTTGAACTCTTGACTGGACTCCTCTCTTCTGAAGTTACAATAGATGTATCATTTATCTAATTAAGAATTAACCTGATTTTTAATTTCTGTTATTATTAGTTTTAAAAGATACTCATAAGGAGTGGAATGCTGTAGCTTTCTCTGAATCACTCAGTTTGATCATTTTCATGTAGAACTGGATAGTTACTTCCTCTTTGTTCTTATTTCTGGTACCATTCTACTCTTAAAGCAATTTTGTGCTGCCTTCTTTTCTTCTTTCTGTTTTTTTTTTTTTTTATTTTTTTTGTGTGTTTGTTTGTTTGTTTGTTTGTTTGTTTAATTTTACATATTTCCCACATTTTACACTTGCCCTTCATTGTATTTGTTTCTACATTTTAGGTGATGGATGATTTTTAAAACATTCAGATAACCAGTGAGTTGCTAATGCAGCTTTATAAGTCTGCTTTTATGATTACTCTCTCTTATTTGCTTATTTTGGGACTGCTCACCATTATACAGCAATAGCCTGATTTTTCTATGCTCAAATCATTAATTTTCTATCTTCCGATGCTTAATTTTCCTAAGCCTAGTTATTTTATTTCTCTATTATAAGTTTTAACAAAACTGTTTCTCCTCAGTTCCCATTCCTGACCAATCTCATCATGAGCCTGTATCTAGGTTTTTGTAGTAATGTGAAGGAGAATTCAGCAGACTCCCTGCAAACACTACTGAGATGTGAACCTCAGGTGACAGGATGGTTTTAGAGTTAGGACCCAATCATTTCAAACATTCGTATTCACCAGGCATGTTTTTCTCCGAATAAAATTCTTGAATTGAAATTACAGAGACCCACATATACACACACACATATAAACTTCCTTTCTCAGTGGACAGCACAGAGTATAAAAATACCTCAAAAGTTTTCCAGTTTAAACACAGCAATTACTTTAATGAGGCTATTGAATGACTTTTATCTGTTGCATTATTTACCTTTGATATCTACAGATGCTTTTGAAATGCAAACTATTCAGAGACAGGCATTGCAGTTCAATACATTTTCTTTTCAATATAATTTGAGAACTACACCATAAGCACACACAAGCAAGAAAAATGGAGCTTATTTCTATCTGGAATCATATCAAATGGGAATGCAGCCCAGCACACACTGGGACAGTTGCAAGTCCTGCTTGCCCTACTGGCCAGTACCTCCATTATTTTTTCCTCCTCATTTTTTAGGGTGTAACTGTGACCCTGGTAAGATATTACAACTTTGAAAGAGATTTTATTTCTTTTCTCCTAAGAGTTTGAAGGATGCTTTTTCTCTTTCTATGCTTTCCTATTAAGCAGTGTTGACACAGCTTTCCATGTCTTTCAGTTAAGATCCTTAATATGCTTTTTAAAAAAAGGGATTTTTGATTAAGTGATCCATGGTGGACATTTACTTTGATAATTCTCCCTTTTTAAGCATTTGCCTTTACTGGAAGATTTTCAGCAAATCCTCTTCTTGTATCCTCTTGAGCTTCATAATGGCTATATAATCTTAATTAGATGACATGACATTTAATCCCATTTCTTCTGTCTATTTCTTCAAGTATTTGTTAAGCAAGCCAAGCTTTCCTCTAACAGTTCTAGTGTTCTGTATCACCGTGTCCTGGTGTCATGTATATCATAGCTTTATAGACACTCTAAATCTTGAAATTCTTTCTGTTAGCTTTCATGCTTCTGACATTTCTGCATAAACATATTAGTTTTCCCAATTATCCTTCCTCTCTGTTATCACTGCTTTTGTCTCCTACTTCATCCCTTTCTGTGCATAGGAATCTACCTTCTAATTTTCCATGCATATTTACCCCCAGTCCTCAAATTTAAAGCTTTCTTCCATTTGATTAGAATTGCCATCTAAGCATGGTTTGAGTTTCATCTCATTTTTCATATGATTGATACCTATTTTAAAGCTCTTAAACAGTGAGTTGGTTTGGGTCAAGTACTCAAGAATTATTCTATGTTGAACTTGTTTTCTTTCTCTATGCCCACACTTTATTCCCTTTAAGCCTATATTCCGTTCAAATCACTCTTGGTGTTTTCTTGATTGTCTTTATAATTAAGGAAGACTATTTGGAAACTTGCTATTGAGTCTGTGTGACAAAGTAGGTTTAAAGGCCAAAGAAGAAAAGGGTTTTAATAAGAAATGGCAGTTGCATTTAACACAGAACAGAACAATTGCACAATATCAAGGAAGAAAGAAATATGTATTAGAGTCAGAGCTGACAAGTGAAACAAAAATAATTGTTTCAATGTATTTAACAAATGAAAGAATTGCAAGGCTCTGGGCTGGTAAATTATGGCAGCTAGCTATTGAAGCAAAATGGTAAATAGCTTCATAGACTCTTGGGAAATAATTTGTTTTAATTGTGTGCAGTCATATTCAAATCAATATCTGAAAAATCCATTGGGATGCAGAGAACTGGAGTAAATCAGAATTTCAGAGCAACTCAGATAATAGATTATTCTTTAAGGCTGACAGGAGATAATAATTTCACATTTACATATGTTTTTGTTTCTTCTATTATAAAATTTGGTCATATTAAATCAGTTTTGTTTGCTATAATGATGAAAAGGCACTTAACATTTAAAAAAGGTACAAGAAAGGTGCTTGTGCTTTGTCTAAGTAATATTTACTATTGCCATAGGTAATGGTCATCAGAATTTCATTATACCACACTCTCTATATCTCAGTTGTTGAAATTCCTTGCAAAAAAAGTATTGGCCAGGCAATTATGGACCTAAAATAGAATGACATTTACCAATGCAGCAAACCTGGAGAAGAACAATGAGGACACTGGAAAAAATTTTCTTATACTTTGACAGATGTACCAGCTAGATAAAGATTTGCCTAACATACTCTAAATCATTTTTTGAGGAATGAATGTGCATGCATCTCATGAGCAGCACAAGGAGGAAGAATTTTAGGAGCATATTGACACTTAAACTCAAGCATGCACCAACCAGAAACCTCCACCTAAGCATCCTTGTGCTTGTGATGTCCTGATGTGTGGTATATGTTTGATGTGTTTCATAAATAAGATATCTGAGGGAGAGATGGCTAAACTTCTCTTTCCTGGTTAATGAACTTGGAGAGCATATTAATGAAATATGCTACTCAAGTTTCTGATTAAGGAATCTATTTAAGATAATGGTATATTATTTTGCATCGGACATTTGATTTATTCAAGAAAAAGTTTTACAGAACTTAAAGTATTATTTGTGAACTATTTTCCCAAGACTTATTTTTTCAGTATTTTATGCATTTCCTGTAGACATGATAGCAAATTAAATTTAGCATGAAAGATATGTTTGGCAATCAGAATAGTGTGCTCTTATTTCATAGGTAAGTTGTTTGTCTTATCTACACTTCTGATACCTATCTCACAGATAGGAATAAGGAAGTATGTCCTGTCATGTAGGACTATTTCCAGGCTTAATAAAATGTTTATAAAATAACGTATAATTAGCAGGTATCATTAAAGCCAATCGGAAGACAGGTAAACAAAACACAGTTCATCAGGCTTTTAGCAAGGAGGAACAAGGTCCTGACTTGATAAAAGCCCTCACTAAATATTAGGAGAAAGAAAATCGGTAAATGGACAAATATTGTCAGACATTCTATCTAATTTCAGTCACTATTATAATTTAATTCACAAATATTTGATTTAAGTACTCCTATGTATACAACACCAACCTGGTTAGGAAGTAAAAACAGTGGGGAAGATCAGGGACAGACCAGGCTTTTATCCTGTTCTTCCAAGTTTCACTAATCACAAGGCTGCTTTTGCCCTCACAAAGCAATTTACAGGGAACTTGGTGTGGTATTAAGACTTCATTGAATGAAACCCAACTGAGATTTTAGTCCTTTGCCTACCAAGAGAAAGACTGAAGAGAGTTAGGTTGTTTGCCCCAGCTGCCTTCAGACTGGCTTGCCAAACCTTTATGGTATAACATCAGTGAAGAACTTCACATTACCCAAACAACCCCCTTGATTACTTTAATATCAGGGGATCAGGCTAATAGAAAATCTCATGATCATGACTGGGAAGTAGATGGAAAAGACTGTGAATGCTAAAAAATATTCTAGTACACTTAAATTGGGGGGAGGGGGGTGTGTGTGTGAATTATGTGGGAAGGCTTTTGTGTCTATTTACCTTTTCTAGGTTTATTTTTATCATGTTTGCCATTAGAGAATCTGAGCATGTAACTTAGCAAAGTCATGTTCCAGCTTTCTGGCTGCAGTTTGTCAAAGATGAGTTATTTTCTCAAGTTTCTATCAACCAAAGCAGTGTAGAAGCAATTAAAAAATCCACAAAAATAATTCCTGTAAATTCCAGGCACACCATTTGCCATTCAGTTGGAACTGAAACAATGGCATGATATTAAAAGGATGTTTCATTATAAACAGAGTAGTATTTGAAGTCTCCCTAGACTGCCAAGTGATGAGTGCAGTTTCATGAATGCCAATACTTTTCTGTGGCTGATTTCATGACTTTTCTTTACCTGGTGATTATCAGGCCCTAAATTCACAAAATCTCCTAAAAACCTTCAAAATATTTTCAACTGCATGTTGCCCTAAACATGCCTGCCTACACACATCTTTCAAACATCTGCCGGGTAATACTTCCTTATTTTTATTGAGTAAATACTTTTTAATCTATTTTTGTGGTACTTGTAGTTAGGAATTTTAAGGTTTTTTTGTTTGTTGGTTTAGGATTTTTTTATGTTTTAAATAGGAGTGAACAATCACAAGTAGAAATAAGTATCCAAGAGATAGCTGAACATTCCATTAGTCTCAAGAGACTAATTATTGTATCTTCATTCTAGTTGTCTATTAATGAAAGTATGCTAATGTACATACGTAATAACTTGTGTTTTCAGAAATATTTTCCTAAAACTTATAGGAATTATAATTTGGCTCTATTTTCTTTTTTCATATTTAATTACTTTTAGTATTTTAATAATACATAGGTGCCACATTTCCCTTTTTTCTGTGTGAGTTCCTCATTCGCCCAGGTATTAGCTTATGCTGAAGTCACTAAGTTTTATCATTGTTCACTGGACAGATTGTTTGGAAAAGGGTCTTTTAACCTCCCTCCTTTGTACAGTTCAAAAATCAACTGCAAGTACAGACAGCTTTCCAGAAAAAAACAAAAGTATACACATTTCTTCATTATAATTTAAAATGGCATAGATCTCTTATTTTACATGTAAGCTTAGAAATTTACATTTATTTTTTATACTGTTCACCACTGTGGCATGTGAAACTGGCTCTCAACATGGTAATTAGTCCCTGTCTTTCACAGCTTCTTGCACTGCTAGTTTTCTGAAACATTCATTTTGTCTCTGGGCTCCCCATTGTGAGTATTTATCTGTAGGGGTATTTTCACCATGGCCTTCATTATTACGGCATCTCAGTGCCTGCATCCCACACTGTGTTGCAAACCAGAGGTCAAACATTGTAACTCATCCTTTAAAAGAGCATGAGGGACTAATACTTTCATAAGAAAGGAGGAGCAAACATAAATTCCTTTTAGATTATTTTTATTTTCGATTATGGAAACTAACCAGCAAGGAGAGAAGACAAAACACATGGAATCTGATCTGTGAGTTAATGAGTACCACCTGTCTCTTGTGCTGTAATTTCAGCACCTTTCAAGAACTCTAGATTCTATCTATGGCTCATGTTCTCTCCCCTAATTCTGTCAATGTGTAGCACTTTCTCTCAGAGATAGACAGGCTTTTTGGACCACAGATGCATTATTATGATTTAAGAAAACTTAGAAATCAAAACACTTTCGAAAAGGTCACAGGATTATACTTCATGATATTTTTGTTGGTTTAATCTTGGTAATTGACAAGGCTATAAAAAAAAATTACTGGAAGAAAACTACTTGCGAAAGCCAAGTCCTTTAGTGTTGTTTTTGGGGAACTGTGCTGTAGCCAGTGATCCCACTGTTGTTCCCTGGGTGCTTGAGGAGAGCTACATGCTGCCCTGCATTTGCCTGCTGGCAGCTCATGCTCTCTGTGCAGTGTCACAGCTTTCCTCGTGCACCCCTGCACCACTCCTCAGGCACACTTGTTTCCTTGGCAGCACAGGCTGCTCTCTGAGTAGCATGAATGAACACAGCTGTGCAAAAAGGGTTTAGGGGAGTGTTATCTGTCAAAGACTGGATTGATCAGTTCTCCTGCATTCGATATAGATCATGTGCCTTTTACAGGTGATGTCAACCAAAACACCACAATACAACAAGTTTGGGTAAATGCTTAACCAGATAGACCAGATAGTTTCTGTGACAGGCAAGAAAACAAGCCTGAGAAGTGTAAATACAAGGTAGAGAAGCACACTGAAGCATACTGAGGGCTCTCGAAGCAATTGGCAAAGTTTACTTTCTTGGTCTGCCTGTGTCCAGAGGTGTGGAGCTCTGCACATCAAAAATATCAGGCTTCATGATCTGGTTTTCTCTCTGAGGAAGAGAAGACTACTGACCCCAGCTTCTCATTAACCAAGTGGTTCAAGAAAGGCTAGCAGTGTTTTAAGGGCTATTTAGAAAGGAGCAAGTTGGCATGCTGTTGCCTCACTTGAATCTCTACATTATATCCATTGTGAAACTAAAACCAACACATAAATCCCTTTAGAATATGTTTGTTTGCTTTTTCCATGAAGAAACAGTGGAGGCTCAGGAACAACGAGTTCCTTTATAGACCTTTGACAAACAAAATTATTGAAGTTAAATGGGGGAAAAAAAACCAGCTTCTGAAAAAGAACACTATATTATTCCTTCTTATTCATGTAGGATCACTCATGCTTTTCCTGATTTGTCTAATACGTGTATAAAAATAAATAAGTCCTTTAGTGTTCTGGTTTGCTACAGATTTGTTCAAATGTTGCTTTCAACTCATGAGCAATTTCAAGGCTGTAATGGAAAAGCTGAATCAGCTGTGAAATGTAACTTTTGACTTAATTATATTAATTGACATACCTAGGTATAATTTTTTTGAGTATTTGGTATAATTGCTTCAAATGACATTTAATTTGTCACTTGAAGTACAATAATTAGAAACAGTTCATGAAAGAAAGTCGTTTCAGCTTCAAATGAAGTATTTCAAAGGTATAATTATTTTGAATATTAAAATACTGCATAGTTACACTCACAGAGCTGGGGAGCCAACACTATCAACATTAAAGTCTATGGACCAGCAGGTCTCCTTTGCTACACAGGCCACATATTTGCAAGATTTGGGGGAATAACCCTATGTGAAAAGGAAAAAAACCACACATTGGTTTCTCCTCCCTGTAGTCTAAAGACAGGGCCTCTCTGCAGAAATGCTTGTCATCCAGATCTCATTAGAAATCAATGGAAAACATTCCATCAAACTCAGTGGGAGCTGAATTGATCCATGGGTTTATTTTTGGCTCCGCTGGAGATGTTCAAGAGGCGAGTAGCTGGCTGATGGAACAGCTGCTTGATGTGAATAGTCCCCACTGAAATAGTCCAGTGCAGACCTGGGGTGGCTCCCAATGCTCTGCACAGCACCAGCCTCTGCTCTGTGGGGAAAGCCTCCACCCCCACCTCACCTCACAAAGAGACAGGAATGCAAGACAGAGGGAAGAAATTAGCAGCAGCCTTAATAATGTCAACTGGCAAGAACAGTGACATAGCTAAGAAGATATTGCTCAACATTGCACAATACCTCTCACATAAAAATAAATAAATCAAAACCACGGAAAACTAAAACAAAAAAAAAAGGAAGGTGAATTTCCTCTTCTGCTCCAGCCAAAAGATTATGTAGCCATTCCACAGCTGGAGGCTCCGCTCATTTGCAAGAAAAGTGGCTGTAGCCCATGCCATACTAGTTGGGAAAGAGTTCCACAGGCACTGGCCAGGAGCTGTCTTCTTAAAACACTTGGTCAGGCCTCTGAATGAAGCCTGTCCTTTGGATATCTGAGTGGGGAGTGGCTTTCTCACCTTCTCAGCCTCAAGTAACAAGATGATCAGGTCCAGAACTGTGATGGGGCCTTACCACGGGTCCTCTGGCCGAGCTCTGCAAGCTCCTGAAGGACCTAAACCATATCGACCCAGTGAGTGTCAGAGACACAACTGGAGTAAGTGAGGAATTTCAGCACTGGGAAGAGATAAACAATTTAAAGTTTATTGAATTGCTGAGCACAGCATTTTTATGAAGTTTATGCTTTAGCTGGAGGTACAAGAGAGAGAACTCTTAAAAAATATAAATCAGATATAGCTGTGTTTTAATGTTATCAATAAATGTTGGCCTAAAAGCTTGAAAACCTTAAATACCAGGATGAATTTTAAAATTGTATGCCCTGTATAAAACTTCTGAGATGGATTTTTTTTTTTGGATGAAAAATTAAGCCAGAAGCTGTGCTGCAGGCAGGAAAGTCATTTTTCAGGAGCCAGAAAACACAGGCCAAGTCTCTAGCTTCTCCTATCAGTCTTAGTTACCCCTTTTCTCTGTCACCTAATAGCTGCCTTCAGTTCTTTACCATATGAGTTATTGGCACAGGGAAGGAGGAGTGAAGGGGTTCTCTGTTACTCCTCTGGCTAATGCTGCACTCTAAAGTATGTTTGTTCCCCTACCTCGTGTCATCTCTGGCTAAGGCCACTGATATCCCATTAGGTGCCTAACAGGTCTAGACTGACAAGTAACTGCAGTTGTGTTCCCTTACACAATTATATGTTTTATTTCCTTCAGTGAATTTGTAATAGGAATCAAGGTTAATGCTATATGTCATGTGCAGTCTGCTACATGTTTTTTGCATAGGATGTATTTGACAATATTATTTTTGTTTTGACATTTGCACCAAACTTTCCCTATTAATCTTGATTTCAGAGGAGCAGGCTCCTGCTGGGTGAGGAAAGGAGAACAGGAACAGCAAATCTGGGGAGCTTTTTCTTCTGAATAACCTAGTAATCTCTGAAAAGCCTAATAATTGAGCCTTCATCAGAACTGCTCACATAAAAGCCAACACTGGTCTGCAGAAGTAAAGTGCAGTTCACTTATAGCTAAAGGCCAAAGTAGCCAGGCAAGCTCAGATTTACATCACTGCGTTCCAACAGCACAGCTGCATCAAATTGCTCTCTTCAGAACAGGAAGGACTGGAAGCTTGATTACAAGTGCTAGAGAGACAGGGAAACACAATCTCATCTGTACATTGTGTATGAGATCTCCTTTTTCCCCCAGAGAAATTATTAGTTGCACACAGAAGAGGTCCTAGTCCTCTGCAAACAGCTCTGGCTGTTTGTTTGTCAATATCATTCTGCAAAATAAACTGTGTTTTCAGAAGATTGTGAACTAGAGACAAAATAGTTTTATTTTTGTCCATGAAGGATCAAGTGTGTCATTCCGCTTTCAGACAACAAATGGAAATAACCTGTATGTAATGCTTCAGGATCTTGTCCCTCCAGCCTCTGACCTGCCTGAGCTGATTCCTATATTTGCATATTTATGAAATAACTTTAACTGATCCTTGTATAGGTGAATGCCCTAGCCAGTAGGACACAGGTTCAGGGCCTGTGTGTTTTTCTTTTCTAAAAAATTAAGCCTCTAACTCTATCTCAGATATAATTATTTTTTAATTACTTTTTTCATTAATTCATTCTTTCCCATTGATTTTCCATTTTAAGAATGCATCACAAAGGACTTTCAAAAGTACCGAGCTAAATATTGTTTAGCTGTTTTAGTTTAAATGCAAAATATTACACTGGCAAAATCAAACTGAATTTGGGGAGTCGAAGCTGACTTCATTTTCATTAGCCATTGTTTCTTTGGATTGTTATTATGTATTTGTTAGATTTTTGAGTAGTTGCTTAAGACTTCATTGTTTGTGTGGCATCCGAGCATGAATAAGAACAGAAGGTTAAAAATTAACTTTAGAGAATTAAACAATCCAAAAAAATATAGGGACATGTTAAAATGTACAGTCTCAGAAATACTTTTTCCCTTGTATACCTATCAGATATCTGATCATTTCATTTTTTTTCCTTTCCTTTCCTTTCCTTTCCTTTCCTTTCCTTTCCTTTCCTTTCCTTTCCTTTCCTTTCCCTTCTTCTCCTTCCCAGAGAAGGTGACACCAGTTAACAGGGAAGCCCACAGAGCTCCAGCTAGGCCACGACTAAACACAAAATCTCGGACTAAGATATCTCAGTTTTGTGATTGGAGAAGGGACACAAGCAAAGTACCGTGCCAGAGCACCATGACTCGCCCCTCATTTCACTCAGTATTGATCTTACAGGCTGTGATATTTGCTCTCATAGAGCTAATGAATATTTAAGTTAGCTGATATTTTAACAATGCACACTGAAAATATTTTGTGAGCATTCAACATTCTTTCTCACTCTAACTTTTTTATTTAAATCCCTGATAGTATTTCTCCTATAAAGATGCAGAATTTGCCAAAGCAAAAGGGTTGACTGCTGTGAGTTGGCTATGTTCAGCAGAGGTCTGCACTGTACACCACTGTATTTCATGCACTATAAGCCTTTTAGAGTGGAAATTTACTGCAGTATCTCACCTTGAGAAGAGAACCAAAACAAACTTACTAGAACAGTAGTTTAAAGACTGAACTTTAAAGAAGGGAGAGAAATAAACTTCCTGCCACTTCTTCTCTTAAATGGTCAGGATCATGTGAAGATCAATAGGCTGACCCCTTTATTCATTTTTTTCCTAACATTGTAAAAGGTCCAGCTGCAACTTTGTGCAATTGCTTTTAGCCGGGGAGTGTCGTAGGGAGAGCGAGCATGTGTGTGTTGGGAGGGGGTCAGTGGCAGACCCCACCTGGAGGGCACGGAGCTGCATCCCATAGCTCTGGGTGGCTTCACCCTGCCCTCTCCAGGTGCCCACTGCTGGCACACTCCTGGCTTACCTGAACCACGGGCAGGCGTAGCTGGAGCTCCCTCGCTGGCTCTGTGGAGCAATTCTGAGCAAGGGAAACACGATCTGCGAGGTGGAATTTCCTGCCTGCTGCACAGACTTGCTTTATACATAGATTTTAATGCAATGTTAAATAGAATTTCCTAAAGCCTCTACTTTCTGATATCTTCTTCAAAAATTATATATACAAGAAGAAATACAAGATACCCAGGAAATCCCACTGTGAGATTTGGAGCTTATTTTACAATAAGTACCAGTAGTCTATCCAAAAAACATAACGCGGAGCTGCTACCTTCACAAAGTCTGGAGGGTTTGTCAAAGAACAGATCACAGCTGACCCTGCTATGGGGTTAAAGCAAAAATGCTCTCCTAACAAGAGATATTGAAATGGGGGTAAGAAGCAGAGGTTTATGGTTCAGGTAAGAAAACTGCAGAGCCCAGGAGCAGCCTGGCCAACTGAGAAGATCTAAAATAAGCTTTTCAGTTGGGAAGGGGACTGTGCTGCACTGGTGTGTCCCTGTGTGGAAAAAGAGGTTTCCCTGAGCTTGGATGATCTTGAACAGGGTTATTCAACCATGGTTGAGTGTGTATGACCAAACCTGTACATTTGCCAGCAACTGTTTTTTAAACCAATTTTCTTAATAAATAATTCACTGACATTGAAACTCTTCTCAAGAACATAGGAATAGTGATGCAAGTCATCAGGAGTCATGTGCCAGTTTTGGGATAGTATCTCTGGCTGATATTTTAGAGAGGGTCACTCCTGAATATTGTTAGCCAGTATAAAGAGCATTTTCTGAGATGTATAAGAACAAGATCACCAAATCCAAAGGGAAGTTTGAAGTTAAGCTTCTGTGTCACAGAAAATTGAAATATTTTCCAATATGGGAATTATTCCCTTGAGAAAAAATTGTTCAGAAGTGGTTTTTGATCCAGCCTAAATCAGGACATTAAAAAAAAAAAAATAATAGTTTGGGACAGTAGAGGGTTGTTTTTCTACTCAGTTCAGCTGCATGTAGGTATCACTGATGCACTGTCAGCACATACTATGGAGGCTGCATGTGAAAAGCATCCTTCTACCAGTCTTACTAAATAAACAGAAGCAAATTATGAGATTTCTTGTTTTAAAAAAACTTCAAGGGCTGTTTCCTTATCCTTCCTTTCCTCCTAGATGTTATTAAAGCCTAAAGGATTAGATCTGGGCCGAGCACTGTGGCTCAGTCCAATGAGCACCTTCTTGATATACTCCAAGTTCTATGCAAGGCTGGCAGAAATACCTCTTCAATCCTCTGTAGCTTGTACAGTACCCAAGCACATTTTTTTTCATTGCAAGATTGATAGAAACTATTTTAGTTAAACAAACACTTATGCAAGAGAGAACTGGAAAGCTGCTATTTAAGAGGAAAATGAATGGCCTACAAAGGTTTCTATTGAAATGTGTGTTACTGTGGCTCTGGGTATTACTTTTTTAAAAGGAAAGGTAAAATAAAATTTTATGCATATTTTTAGCTGCTCCCATGAATTAATGTCCAAGTGTAAGACAAAGGTGTTAACAGTCACAAAACAGAGAAGCTGTTTGCACGTTTGGGAAGCTGACATGGTCTATGGCACCTTCCTGAGAACAAAAATATGCATTTGGGTTTGTTAAATACTTTTATTCAGAAACCTAAATGAGTGAACCTTTTAAAAGAAATCCACTGAGCAAAATAACAAACTAACTTTCCGCACAGGGCAACAGGAAAATGGCTGCTTTAATAAGAAGCAAACATAAACCACTTATTATGTTCTTTCATGTCTTAATATTGTTTCTGAATGCCAAAAATTACTTAAAAACTGTTTCCTGAAGTAAAAGAATATGTGACATCAGAAGCATCATTCTCATTTCTGCTAAAAGCAGCAGCTGCTGGCATGCTGTTGGCACTTCTTAAATTTATGTTCAGTTCTGTTGATAGCACTGAGGGAAAGGATTCTTTTCAAGTAGTAAGGGAGAAAATGTTAGTGCTACTGTTGTTTATGAGTCTCACAGTGGTTAGTGTAAGTAGTCTGTGCACTGCCTTGGCTTGTTATTGCCACTGGGAGGCTGTGGTATAGCTGTGTGTTGGGAGAAGGATTACTCCAAACCATAATGGATCCCTGGTGGAAAGTTGGACATTATGTAAGGAATGAGAACTGGGCTCCAAATATATAACAGAGAGAGCTTAGATTATAAACAGTATATAACCAGTGCAAGCATTAAAAATTATAGAATATTTAAAAAAACCAAAAAAGTTATTCTGTTTGTATAAAGCTGAGCTCAATAACAGTAATAAGAAGACGTTCTTTATTAGAGCATTTTATTCACTGGTTGTGCAGAAGATTTACTTTTTTGTTCTCTGGTTAGTTCTTCTGGATGTTTGGTTCGCTTAGTTTGATTCTTTAGGACAGGATTTCCGGGATTTATTGCCCCAGAATCTGAACTCCCTGGAGGTAAAGAAAGGGAGATACTGAATCCCCTGTTAGAGCTGGGAGGATTGTTAATATAATCCACTTCCTATTGGTACTGGTTCTGCCTGTCAAACAAGAGATCCTTTAAGTCATGCCTTTGGATAAGACAGTAGAAAGAGGAAAAATAATAGTTTTGTTTTGAGCTTTGGATCCTGGAGCATCACTGTGCTGCCATTCTCTCCAGGGACTGCTGAGGAGCAGAGCAATGTCATGCAAACATCAGCCTCCACCACTGCTCACTTCCAAACCATTAGGAACTGCTTTTTCCTCAGCTGGTTTCCTTAGTAAATTAAATTGTAATTGTGGTTTACAGCTGGATGGCAGCACTTATATTTCCCTGCTTGCATTCATAACTATATGTTGGTTCAGCTATAGGGCTGTGACCGGGCAGCAAGCAAGAAACTGCCTTCCTGCTGTATCCTGGATGTTTGTTCTGGGGAAGGTGAACCCTCTGCAATAGGGTTCTGTTCCTCGAGCAGCAGGGAGAAGAGTGCAGTAATGGGGAATGTCCCTGTCCTTTGACCTGCCTGCAATGCAATAGGAAATTCCTGAGAAGAACAGGGAGCAATGTCTTCACTGTAGAGGTGACAGAAAGAACTCATTCCTATGGGCCAGGAAGGGACTGGGTAATTTATTGCAGCTTTAGAAACTACCAGAAACTGATGGATCAAGCAAAGACTGGAGAGAAGAGCTCTTATCCAGATAGCCGGAGAGGACACTTATTTTTGAGTCTTGCAATTTCTTTTGTTAAATATCCCATGTCTCAAGGGCTGTTTGTGGTCCTAAAACAATTCTGTAGTAACCAGATGTCCTCTTGGGTGCCCTCTGGCAAGTCCAACAAGCGGACACACCACAGCATCACCAACACAGGAATTACTTCCAGCAGGTCAGAGCAAGGTACCAGATGTAGAACCTATAATGGAGGAGTGTGGCCTTTTTTTTTAGCATCAACAAGCCTTCTCTGAAGTCTCTTTGAATATAGATGTAGACCATTTCTAAGTAGATTAACAAACAAACACAAGGTCAGGTGACTTTAAGACCCTGCTGTTGATCTGGAAAAAGCTCATGGAGAAAAGATCTGAGGGAAGGGGGCAGTTAAATATGTGAGATGATATTTATCTTACTTAATAAAACTGAGCCTAGAAAAAAGTGTGAATTAACTACTAGAAACAGGAAGATTTGGTGAAGAAGGATATCACCTGCCCCTTGGGAAAGATAGCTGTTGGTTTATGTATTGTGTTTTATTTTGGACTTTGTTGATTTCACTGTTATGTAGCATTTGGATGAAGACCTTGAAAGGATTAAAGCAGTGAATTTTAACCTTTCCAGGGAGATTCAGAGAAGCTAGAAACCTAAAGAGACCATTCCTGCAGCAGCAGGAACTCTGTTACCCTTCAAAAACTGAATTTATGCCCAGAAAGAACTGGAAACTGTGGCTTGGAGAGATCAATAGAAAATAAGGTCGCAGTGAATAAGTTCTCAAAAGTTTCCAGCACTTACTTACTCAAACCTCTCACTTGCCTGAGGCCTACTCCATCAGCATTTTCTCAGGATGGAGAAGCTATGAGCAGCATACTGTAAGACAGTTCTGCAGTGATGAGATGTAAGGAAATACAGGCCTGTCGGTTGTCAAGGCACTCCTGGTATTTTAATTTGAAGTGTCACTCAGACTCCTTGAGTGGCTTTACACTGATATTGAATAAATTGGAGAGGAATGAGTTTTGAGAACAGAGAGAAATTGCCCAGTGGGCTGGAAGAAGAAAGATTTCAGAAGCAGGCATTGGGTTTAGAGGACTCAACCTGGCCTTGTTGCCCTGAGCAGATTTGCCTATCTGCAATGTCCCTCCATCCCCACCTCCCTAAAACTATCATTGCTGCACCAATGCAACTGCCTGTGCAAGGACTGGCACAGTTTGATTCCCAATGAATCACATAAAAACTGATTTAATGAAGTGTCCCTTGATCTTAGGTGTATTACTGAGGCAGGGTTTTTCCACTTGCCTGGGGCTTTCTGAAAAGGCTCAATTACTTTTCCACCTGAATACTTTTCTAGCTTATTCTCCTAGCATTGGTTTCCAATGAACCTTTGACATTTATCCTCACATCTTTCCACTCTCAAATTCCTAACTTCCCCTCTTTCCTGAGGTGAAATTTTATCATTTTCTTTATAAGGTTAAAGAGAAAAAAAAAACCCAAAAAACATAGAGAAATACTCCAAGAGCTAGCAGCGTCTTCTAATTCTTTCTATTATGACAATTTGACAGATTCTTGCACTTCCCTGACTCCCAGTGGAAATACCAGGCTCTGAGGAGACAGGAAGAGGGGTATGAAGACAGAAGGCATTTACTCGTAGCAGTGATTTTTATAATGAGAGTTTTTAGTGGTGACATTAACAAACTGTTCTCCTGAAGAATTTCCTGGGGGCTTCAGTGTCACTACATGCAGCATCAGCTAGGTGACAAGCTCTCACTGCCACCTCAGTCACTGCAGAAACAGCATCCTCAGCAGGAGTGGTTCTGCACTCTCATTTTTGTCAGAGATGGTGAATGCTGAGTGAAGTGAGCAGTACAACAGCTTTCCTATAGGTGTTTGTTTACATCTTTTACTTGTAATTTACAGTACAGGAGACATCATAAAAGAAAGGAAAAAAAAAAAAGAGAGAGAACAGCCTCATATTAAAGGATTTAAACATTTTTTTCAGAGCTTAATTAAACTTCTAAATCTGTACTCTAGACAGTTAAGCCTTACAATAGGTAAGATGAAGTGTAGAGAAGTCAAGGGATTAATCCAAGGTCAGTGACAGAGTCAGAAGCAGCTCCCAGGGGGGTCACTGCACTCCTCTGCTGGTGGTAAATCACTGACAGTAATTCCAGCCTGGCCAGCAGATTTCCCCCAGTCTGAGACCAGGGAGAATAGGGAACTAGCTTTGAATCTCAGCAATCTTTGTCTGGTCAGCAGAAAGCCTTTAGCTCCTGATGATAATTGCTTTATGTATTTAATTACCACAACCCTTTTTTATCACAACAACTAGGATAATGCTGATTTGGTTGAGGAAGCACAAAGAGAAGCACGTCAATGCATATAAGAATAGCTGTCTGTGGAAATGGGCCAACTGAGTGTCAATCTACCTGCCTGAAGCTACTTTGTATGAGCTGCATCAGGAAAACAAATATCTAAATCAAAAGATACCAGGTTCAGATACTTGGAAAACCTGTTTGTAAAAACCTAGGGCCCTGTGAATTTGTCATAAAACCTCTCACAAGAGTGTGTGGTCTGTCCATTTGTGAAATCAGGTAAACAGCCTGCATCCTTACACAAGTGCATAGATCTTGCACAGCTCCACCTCAGGAGTAACCCCACAAGTGAGCCCCACCTTGCCCAGGGGAATGGGGCACAGGCACGTACTGGAGTCCTGCAGAAGATATTGTGGCTACTCCTTGGCATCTGAATTTTGGGGGATATCTATAATTTGAATTGTGGTATGTTTTGGGTTTGTTTTTTTTAAGAGCTTCCAAGTTCTATTGTGCTTTCTGCCCCAATCTTGGGGATATCAAATCTTCAGAGTCTGAGAACCCATTTTGCATCTTGCCTGCTTGTGATGCTTATAATAAACCATACATTACCAAGCGATTAAAATTGCTCTACAGCAAGTATGTAAGTGTAAATCTGAATGAGGCATGATTACTGTGAGCCAGCAGACATGTAGAAATAATTGGCCTTTAAAGTTCATTAGTCAGTTTTATTACAAATAGTGCATTTGCATGATGTTTGTAAATTTATGCACCAGCGGCCAAAAGTGATGACAGCATTCCACTGACTAGGCAAAGCAATTACAAAAAGCACATCCATTATTTGAAATGTCTATGCAAAACACTTGTTTTAATAATTGGCCATAGTGTTTCAATCCACGGAGTGAGAGCTGCTAAACTCTTTAGTTACAGCAAGCAGCGTAGCCAGACAAAGAGCCCCAACATGCTGAATGATTGCTTCCAAATCAGTTTTTATTGTTGATTCACCCCTACTCTCACTATGCCTGAATTTGAAGTGTAGAGCCTCTGAACGGGATGCTGTTAGATTTACCTTTTCCTTTGGTGGCTCTCTGACTGTTGCAGAGGATTTAGCTATATACTGCTGTTCTTTATATGTGAATCCAATGAAAACTGTAAGATAACTG
>VYXF01003298.1:748814-816314 GCA_013397295.1 Polioptila caerulea | reverse complement strand
TACACCCCAAAGATTTTCCGTAATTAAATCTTGTGTTGGGTTTGAAGCCTCTGTAACTTCTCATTGAAATTAAACAAATAAAATGTAGGAACAAGGCTTTCAAGGATATTTAGGTGCTGCTTACAAAAGGGGAACTAATTGTGCTGATGCCTCTGTCTAAAGCAGGAGGTCTCATTGGTTTGTATTTTCTTGTCTTCCAGAAAAATCTTTACCTTTCCTGATTTCCATATCACTGCAGTCATTTGAAAAGTCTTTCATGTGAATAATTTGTAAATAGAACCAGTGTTAGAACAAGTAGAGATTTTCTGGTCTGACTTCCTTACTCTGACAGGCTACTTTAGGTCTCCAATGGGCCAAATAAAAGAAAGACTCCCATAGTTACATCCTCCAGAATATTTTTAGTTTGAATCATGCAGAAATTGGACTTGTTTCCATCTAGCCAGTGAAAGGGAATCCAGTCAAATGCAGAGACTGCAGTGTACTTCATCTCATGTACCTCTAAACATGAGAAAGTTTTCAGGTTTCTTTATCAGATGGATAATGCTACTTGAGATAAATACAAGGGGATCAAATTACTTGTTTCAACAGTGATGGTCATAAAAAAAGACTGCATTTAATTTTAAATTTATATTAATCATTATTAAACTAAGAGTCTCTGGCTATAATCAAGCCTTTTGCTGAATAGATTCAAGAATATTTCATTATTTAGCTTTATAGGAGCAATGCATCCTTTTTTACAATATGTCTGGCCTTCTGTCTGTCTTAATTTTGAAAAGCTCAGTCAAACTCTTTACATAAGACAAGTATTTTGGCTGTTCAGGTTAGGATGACATGGAGCAATATGCTATTTCTGAAGGCATCCCCCCGATCAATGGTGCTTGCTCTGTAGGTTCACAGAGCAGCAGTGATGTGTGCCAGATCACCCATTAACAAATTTTAGAGAAAGATCTGCTCCGGTTGCAGATCAAATATATTCTACCTCCTTATGGGGACATCAGGTTCAGACTAATCCTTCAGACATCTTCAAATCACATGAGAGTTAAGGATAATTTAAGAAATCTTGAATTTAGTCCTGAGTAGATTATCACAGAGATAGTGACACTGGTAAGAACTACTTTGATCTACTGACTCACTACTGATGTGCTGAATTTCTCACTACTGCAACCATTACCTTTGTATATCTTCAGCTTTCAGAGCACTTTTTAGTCTGCAGACTTTTAGAAAGCAAGGCCAGCTGAGACATAGAGAAGTGATATATAGGCTTACTTCATACTTGAAACCAGGATTGGTCATACCTGTACAAAAGTGTTAATGATTGTTTAAATGATTGTTTAATTATTGCTTTGATCTGCATTTTTTAGTTTATTTTTTTTTTTTGTTTTTGTTAACTTGAATAGTGAGAAAGTTTCCACAATCTCATGCAGATAAGAAACAAGGACACTAGAACTGTGTTTTGCATTCCTGTACTTGTCCTTCTAATCCTAGTTCTTTCTCCTTATTTCATTATTCAGGACATTACACAGTCCTATTAATTATACCTGTCACTGTATTGTACTAAGAGCTTGTGATGAATTTCTATCCACCACCTCACCATGTTCATTTTGTTTATCCCATTCTGCAAGTAGACCCTGCACAATGGGTATTTTTTTAAAAGGGATCAAAGTTACCTCACTGTGCATGTCCATACATTTTCATTTTGTTCCCATTCCTGTTCTACATGTAATGTTGTACTGTCAATATACTTTTCCTGAAGAAACCATTTTTACTAGCCCTAGAAGCTTGATAAAAACGTCAGACTGTGTAACAGAGGACAAGTCCGTACAGTTTGTATCAAAGACACTCAGTCAAGGAGTGTCTACTCACTACAGTCTTTAGGATTCTAGGTTTAGAAAATCACATTTCTTATGAAGGAATTAGCAGAAGATTGCTTATTTTTATAGGCTTTTTGTTGTATATCAGAGTTTACGAATTATCCTTGGAAGCATATGAGAGGTCTGCTCCTGCTTGAAAACATCACACAATTATGAGAAATCTGTTATCTTTAGACAGCCTGAGTGACATGACTACATATGGATTAAAACCTATGTAAAGGGGAAACCACATTTAAAATTAAAATACCTTTTTCTTCTTCTGGTTAAAAAAGACTAAAGCTTAATCATCCATTATTGTATAGATGTTTTAACACACTGATAATAATATTGTCCTTGTGAAAGAATCTGGAGTCTACAGTAGTAAAAGTGCTCCATCTCTCATCTTCATCATTGCATCTCTAGGTACTCTAATCTGCTAGGAATAAAACTGTCGTTTTGGGACTTTGTTTTTGTTTGGTTGGGTTTTTTTTAAATTTTAAATTATTTGTGTTCTGCACTTCAGAGTTTTTCAGGCCTACCCTGTGTGTCTCAATCTGCCAACAGCAAGAAATGAAGAAGATTCTATGTTCAGTGATGCAAGTTTTTTCTGTTTCATTTATGCAAGTTTATTTTGGTCTCTGAATTTTCACTAGAATTGTTCTGGTTTGAACGCTGTGTTTCTGGGACAGTTGCAAGATGGATTTAGATAGATAAATCAAAGCTGGACCACGATTTTGTATTGTTTTGCTCTCTTTCAACATTTGAATCAAAAATTTGAACTTGGAAATAGTCAATCTCCTGGAATATTTGGATTAGGTTGTGTTTGGGCTTATTTTTTCATAGAACTCTTCTGGTTTTCCATGACCTTACATTAATCACTGAAAATGATGCTGAATCATTTCTGCCTAAGTCTATAGTAAGAGAAAAAAATTTAATTACAGGCAGCCATTCATACATCTCTGGCTTCTTAACTGTATAAACTTCCCTCAACAGCAAATTGTATCTTTCATGACCACATATTCTTTTTTATGGTTCTGGTTTTTCTTGGCTTGAAAATATTACTTGTGTATACAGAAGGTACTGTTGTCCCATTTCAGCAAGCTGCTTGCTCTAGGTGTGTGGTAGTTATCAGAGAAATGGATGGCATTTCCCAGAATAAGGCTGCTTGCTGATGCATACTTAAATGTGCTGCTGAATTAAGGCCCCAGGAGACAAGGTCATGCTTAGAGGATTTTCCATTGCAACCTAAATAGTTGATAAACACAATGGTGAGGGAGGAATCTGACTCAGTGAACAGCCATCTGGGCTGATATCTTAGGAAGAGGAGGGATGGAATTAATAAGCTAATTTGCTAAAAGCTCTTCTTAGGTATCTTCTGTTTGCGAATCATCTATGGGGATCTGAGCTTTGAAAAGATGATTCTGAGAAGATGGTAGATTTGATGTACCCTGGATGAATGCCCTAGAAATATTTCAAGTCCTGGTCTATGGATTCTTTTAGTGGTAGGTCTATGCACGAAGAGCAGGGCTAAGCAGTAGTCTACAATTATTGTAATTATTGTAATGAGGTTTGTGGGAGGAATACAGCTTTCTTACAGAGAAAGGAAGGTAGGAAAAGGAGGGTCAATATCCCAAAATAAAAAATATAGAACCATAGGAACAGAATGTTGAATGACTTAGTACAAAAGTCAACACTGGGCAGCACATTCTCTAGAGCACCCCACCTTGAAGGCATCCCAGGAGCCTTTGGATACTGCCCTGACAGGGCTCAGCACAGCTGGGATTCTTCCTAGAAAGCTTCCTCCTCCTGGCACTGTCCCAGCTGTTTGGCTGCAGCCAAGGGCAGGTCACCCAGGGCTCTCCAACTCCTGGGATCAGGTGTTGAGTTAGAGGACAACTTGACTGGATCCAGTGTAAGTGTTCCTCTTTTTGTACTCTGCACAACTCTGAGAGAGCCTTGTCTGACCTGCCAAGGGCACAGGGTGCAGTGCACAGGCAGCTGCTTCCAAAGACCCTCCAGGAAATAAGTAATTTTCTCCCTGGTGCTGTTGAGGAGAGCACAACATGCAATTTGTAGGACACATAGGACTATTTTTGCTGTTTCAATACATCGCAAGTAGAAGAGTAAATGCTTTGCTTTGGGCTGCAGAAGCATGAGTTTTCACCTCATTCATGTGCTGAAAAGGCAGTTCGGCCACAGATTGAGTACCTGCATACAAGGACACAAAGTGGAGGCATTTGACATAAGCTCTACATAATATTTTCTGTTTATGTTGGGCACAGACATGGCTGTACCACCCTCCGAAAAAGAGAAGTCCAAGTCAAAATTTCCTGAAGGCATCAAAAACATAATAAAATGGTAACTTGACTATACAGCTTACAGGAACAGTAGAGGTCTCTTTATAATATTGAAAAAAAACCCTTAAAATATAATATAAAAATATTCTAGCCTTTTTGTTTTCTTCCATCTTGTCACATCTGCCCCAATGTTTAGATACTCAAAAGGGAAGCTAAAAATGGCAGAATTTTTTGCAAACATTAGCAATCCAAAAGAACTTTGCTTTTAGGGGTAACCAGTTCCATCAATGCTTCCCTGAAGACACAACACTAACACCTGGGCTATTTGTTTTGTTTTGTTTTGTTTAACAATGTTGGTAAAATAATGATTCAGATATACTGGATATTTATATAATTTTTTATGTATGTAAAATGCAAAGACTTTTACTGGAAAATATTGCAAATGAGATTCTAGATGTTGAGGAGAGGCCAAGCTGAAATGTTAAATTCAGCTTGCATTTACTAGCTTTTGTTGGAAATATCTAGGATCTCCCAGAGTGAGAGAGTTAGTTAAACATTAGCCATTCAGATACTAAGGACAGTTAAAAATATCCTGACTGTAATAACTGATGAAGAAACAGCACATTTCAACTGTTGGCATATTGCACAACATATGTTAAAGAGAGTATTTCATTTTCACAGGTAACTGGAATCACCACTTTTTAATTAAGAGCTTATCTGTTAAACTACTTACTCTGAATATTTTTTCTGTTTCAGGATACTTTGCTGCTGACATGGTAAATGCATTATACATAATTCTCCTCATTTCTATACCAGTTCTATTTGAAACTATTATAATTTCTTGTAAAAACCTAGACTGTTCCCCTTACAGAGCTATAGATTCTTCTTTTGTCTTTTTTTTGTCAAAGCATTCTTAAAATCTACGAAGTTTATAATGCTTAATTTGTAAAGTTTAGTTCAACCTATGTAGACAATTAAATAAATTCATGGTCATAATCTGCTTCTCTTCCTTCTCTTAAAGCAGGAGATTCCAGGAGATAGGTTAAAAAAAGAAGGCTAATTTAGAGAGAGCTAAATTTTACTGGTATTTCTTGTCCTCCATTGAAGAACAGGCTTCAACCTTATTCTTCCTTTGAGCAAGAAATCACCTTTCACCCCAACAAAGAAGGAGAATAGAGATCTCTGAAAACTTGTCATGATTTTATAGGTAAGGAACTTAAATTTAGTCTTATGCAAATGCTTGTTATAAAAAGGTCACCAGGTGGCAAATGGCTGGTCTGGGGACATATTAGTTTGAGGAGAAGAAAAGTTATGTCCCTGAAAAGTAGCACTGCCTTGTAATGACTCCAGCTATTTTTAGCTTCCTTAGCTAGTTTTATCTCAGGGAAAACATCTACAGTGAGAGCTTATATATTATGTAAGGTACGATGAGGATTTGAATGAGCTAGTCCTAAGAAACACTTCTATGGGACTTCACATGCTGTTTAACCTGAATTGCAACATTTCTCATCAGAAGCAGCTTGATTTTAGAGGTGAAAAGGATAACTCTCTAATGTAAGACCCTTGGGAAAGAACCCATCCTTTCTGTTTCCAATGTGTGTCATTTTGCACTCTGTATGAATAGAAAAAGTTTTTTTACTATGTGAGTTGATGAAAAAAAAAAAGGGGGTTGGGAGTCCAGAAGACAGTAAAAATAAGTAAATTACTTTCTGTGTGTTAAACCTATTTTCATACTTGAATTCTACTTCTTTCTTTGTAATACTACAAAAGTTCTATTGAAATCATTGTAGAATCCTGCATTTCAGGGCTGTTTTCAAATGGGTTGGGTTTGGGTTTTTTCAGTGCAAATGCTTCCAAGCATGCTGCTTCTATCTCAGTGCTGATGCTAGCTCCACACAAATAACTTACTGTCTTTCTGCTTTGCTTTTGATCTGAAGAAAGGGTTGTTTCACACCAAAAGATGCTGACTTCCGTTCTTGGTAATCAGAGTGGAACAGGTGTTCCTTCTTCCCAAAGATTGCAGGTGTTCTCCTGGGTAGCTTTCTAAAATCATTTTGATGTCTCCCTGAGTGATGTTTAGACAGCTAAAGTGTCTAATAAAAGTCTAATTTTGCAGTAGACTCTGTGTTAACTGGACTGGACTATATCTCAGTTAAGCCTGTGTGAATGAAATAATTTGATACCATCACCAGGCCTAAATTTGCTTTTAATACTGTCAAAACCTCTGAATTAACACATGGTCCCCAGATGATGTCAGTTGATACTTTCCCAAAAGCTTTGTTGTGGCAGTGACTTTTTCCTTCTCTGCCTCTACAGAGAGAATTAAAAGGAGTTTGGAGGCATTAGTCCAGATTTAGCACTTTCTGTTGAAGGTCTAGCAAATGTGAAGCAAAGCTGAGCAGAAAACAGGCCTTTGTCTTGGCTTATTAAGAAACATTATGAGGACAGTAATTCTATTTCTGATTTATTAACTTTTTTACTATTCTGTATGTCTATAAGAGGTTATACCTTTACCACACACTGAATATTGTTTTACAGTGAACTATATGAAACATGCATCCAAACACACACAAAAAAGTTTTATAATAAAGCAAGTTAAATAATTTACTTTGTGTCCTTCCTGGGTAGAAAATTTTTATGACAGAAGAAGTACATACATTCTATTAATAAAGAAGAGGTATTTACTTGGCAACATACATTAAAGAAAGAATATATGATGGTTCAAGATTCAATGGGGAGTGGAGCTTTGTTTTGAGGGATTACTGCAAATAGTTATACAATCAGAAGCAAATCAGAGATAAAAAATAGATACTGATAAATCTTAAGAATTTTGTTATTTTGAGATGGCATGTACTGTCAAAGGATGCTGTAAGAATGTTCAAAATAATTAAAACATTTTTGGACTATTTAATAAAATGGAAAAATTTTCCGCTAAATGTAGTATTTATAATTTAAAATATCTCATACAAGGATTAAAGATTTTACAAGGAACAGTAAAATGCAGCAAATATGACCAAATAATAAAAATCTTATCAGGACAGAAATGTATAGGAAAATCTAATATTCCTGGAGTTTTACCTCAGAACATTGCACTTGAAAGTCTGTTTGCATAACAGACTGTGTTACATGCTCTGGTCAGCTGACATCTCCATTCCTCCTCTCCCCTCTCCAGCAGTGCAAACTGCAGAAGATCTAGTCTCAACTATTTTCAATTTTAACCTGTTTCTCACTTCCCCCAAAATTCTAACAACTCTGAGACTCACTGCAGCTGAGGCCTCCTCAGATCCATGAAGTAGGGTGCTTGTACCTTATTTTGCTTCCTGACCTAGTTGGGTGTGTGCTCCCCGGCCGTAAGCACCGTGCTGGTCTCTACAAGCACACGAGGAGGAGGAAGTGCTGTAAGCTCCTCTTTAAGTACAAGGTGAGAAAAAAACAGGGCAGTCATCTGAGAGGCTGCACAGACAGAATAGGATGCAAGGACTTTCTACAGGTGATCTTGCTATCTCAGGTTGTGTTATATTCAGCAAAGTCTAAATTAGTTTTCAGCTTACCAGAATAGATGTCTGCTTCAGAATGATTGGAATTTCTCTCTAAACATTATTGATTACATCCAAAGTTTAGAAACAAGTTCGTGTATAGACATTTGAGCCATCACAATTTGGAACTGACCTACCTGCCCAGAATGCTCTATAGGGTACAGAGCTAAGACTCAGCCTATGTCTTCCTATGGCTGTCCTTATAAGGTAATTTTAGAGTCCTTTTTGTCACTATCCAGTGTCTTTGGCTGCAATGAATATTTTACTGTTCAACACGAGGTGAAAGAACTTAAAAAGAACCTACTGAAACAAGTGTTTCCCTCACCCAGCTTTCCTACACCTCTTGAACAAGTGAAGTTTTCCATATGGGGCTTTCATAGCTAACTCTAAGGCAGAAAGAACCTTAACCTAGACCCCTCACACAGCAGAGAATAAAAGGGGGATCACTTTTCCTCTGGGAAATGTTCTACATGGAGTCTGATCCAGTTGGCTTTATCTGAACTTGGGGCTGCACCTAGCAGGAATAATATGTAGACAATAGATGATAAACTGCTAAGGACTTGGACAATCTCAGCCACAGAAACAGATGTTAAGGTAACTTGGATGCAACAACAGAAATGTGCTTCCTACCCTTTTTTTCAACTGCAAAGGCCATCATTTGTGCAGACTGGCAAGGAATCGGGAGGCTGAAGATCAGTTTTGTTGCCCTAATGTGTTTTTATATTTTAAATTTGTAACTAGACCAGTGGGGGGGGATCTCTTGATTTTTTCTCTTTTTTTTTTCTCAATTAGTCAAAGGATGTCAAATGTTGTCAATGGTTGCCAAACCAGGTAGAGATATAAATTATTGTTATAGAAGAATCTGTTATCAATTTTAGATAGTGGTTTTCACCTCATAGTGCAGAAACAGAGTCCATACACATGAAAAATATGCAGGATTTCCTTTTATTGCGATATTAAATACACCTTTCCAGTGCTGAGGTTCTTCACAGCATGCTGGTTTAAGGTCAATGAAAATCCTATTCATTCTGCTCTGGGCCACAGCTTAGAATATGCTGCTCAGACCATTGAGTTCTGTGAATAACAATTTGTCATCACTGCTTTTCTTAAATCAAGATAGCATGCTTATAAAACTGTATCTGGCTGATTATATTGAACTTGGTGATGACTCTTCAGTAGAAAAAGACATCTTTTGTAATAGGCCTTTTCTCTACAAATGCTATTTCTAAGAACTACTTAACTGTCAAGGCATGTGCATGGATTCTGCCATTGACATCTTTACCTCCTTTGCCCTCCCCAGTGGTGTGCGTAGTGTGGGAAGCATAAGATTCCTCCACAGTTTTTAAGAAACATGCATTAGTTATAGAGAAATATAGAGAACCCAGACTGTGACTCGAACAGCTAGTGCTGTCACAGCTGAGGTATCAGAGTGGTTTTTGTCTTTCTGTACTCCATAGGGTTATTTCAGGTTTTCGCTGGAGTAGAGAAAATCTGGGTCACAGCTCAACCATCTGTCTGTAGATGACTTTTCCTCAGAAATGTTTTCTGCCTCGTTTTACTCTGTACCTATGATAGGAAAAGCAGCTAGAGCTGGGTAGGATATTTCCACAAAATTTTTCATTGAAAAAGATGCTGATGAGTTGAAACTGAATTTTTTTGTGACCATTTGTTTTGACAAATATTTGTTGACATTACTTCTTTGCTCTAAGGAGAGGTTTCTTGAGGTTTCTTTTCCAACCTGGCTAGTCCACAGTAGCCTAATGGTTTGAGTGCTTCCCTGAGGCCAGGGTCAGATCCCTGCTTGATGTGATTTGAAGCACAGACCTGAGGTCAGGTTAATTCAAGAAGCTTCATAAACTAGGTCTTTCTTACCCTAGAACAGGGTAGTCTCTGGGTGCTGTTTCATGGTTCTTGTAAGTTAAGGCTAAAGGTTAAATGTGCTAATTTCTTCTACTGATATAAAGGTCAAACAACAGGCTAGAGAATATGGAAATAGGTTTACAGACTAAAATCAATAGACTCATAACTCCATTCCAAGCTTCTTCTTCAGGAACTCTAGATCACATTTGATGTTGAAGTTGTCTGTGTTGTTATGTTATTGTCCCCAGTTGGACAGAGCTTCCCAGAGATGAATTTTGTTTTGTTTGAGGCTCCAAGTTATGCTTCTGCCTTGGCAGCACAGTCCTAAATGGCAAATAAAGGGTCCCTGTGAGGACTTTATGTCTGCTGTGGAAGTTCTTTGGACAAACTTTGAAATTTCCTTTTTCCCTGCTAACATAGAGATCTTCTGTTCCAACTGATGCGACTTTGACCATTTGACATCTATGACTGCTACTGGAATTCTCTTCAGTTCATTCAAGAAGAGTTTTTTGAGTCCAGAAGTGTTCTAGAGTATTGCTTCCATGTTTCTGTTAGCTCCTTTTCCTAGATGTAGGCTTAAATAGCATTATTTTATAATATATAAATATATAATTTGTATATTAAATATAATTTACATACCAAACGCCCTAAGGTGTTCTTTTGTTTTCTTGGAGCAGTTTACATTTAGGCTTATCCCTCCAAGGCTGCACAATCTGTGATTTGAATCTCTTTGTACATTCATGACAAAATGCACCTTGCCACATAATAAAAACCATTATCTGCAAAATATTTCTCAAATGTTTCACAATAGATGTTGAAGGCTTTTTCCATAGGGCCTCCACATAGCATGTCAAGGTAAGATACATGGCTGATTTGACACTTAGAGTGCCTCTTGTTTCCTTTTTTATAGAAAAAATATCAGCATTAACATCCAGTTAACCTCAGTAATGGACAGATATTCCTACAAGATTTCCTTAGAATCGTCTTCCTGAGGTGAGTTAATGCTCCTTTCCAAGTCGATCTGAAGATCATGATTGCCTGGCAGTTTTGAAAGAGTGATATTGGCTTTGCATTGCCTGTCTTAAAATTACATCTCTTTTTATATAGTATAATTTTATCTTCTATTTCAGTCCCTTGAGACATTTGGCAAGCTTTTCTTTTAATCCTTGGAAAAGCAGGCTTTTGCAATATTTCTTTTCTTATGTTGATTCCTGATGCTTTGGAAGAAAATGTCAGAATTCCTGCAAAGGGCCAATTATATTGTAACTTGCCGAAAGGAAAGTTTCTTTTTATTATTACACATAATTCTTTTGCATATGTTTCAAAATATGAAGATTATATATTTTACTAACTTGGTATTATCAAAAATTACCATAGATATAAGTGTTGGATCATATGAGCATGTAATCTTCTAACATGTGAGACTTTAGTTTTGAGTAAACTAAAAGGTTTAGTTTTGAGTAAACTTCCACTTCATAGGAAGATGACCGTGGTGGCCTGAAAACAAAGACCAAAATTGTGCTGATCCCCAAGGGCTTCTGGAGCAGTGAGAATCACAGGGTTTAGACTCACTATAAAGTGAAATGCACACTGAAATAGAACCTAAAATAAGATTGGTATATACAGTGAAGGCTGTCACCTGGCAAAAGGATGGCCATGGGTTGGGACCAATCAGTTCCCCTGACCAGGCAGGTACATAAGAACAGCCTCAGAATGTAGTGATACTTCCCTAAATTGCTCTTTCCTGATCATGAAGCCTGGAGATGAAAACAGCGTAAGCCATCACACAAAACCCAGTGTCAAGAGATTTCCACACTATGTATTTTACAGGAGGAAAATACCTCCATTTGCATGGGGATTTGTGAATCTTCACCTGAAAACATTAGCTGGAATCAAAAAAATTAAAGTAATTGTGTATGTGTACATTTTAAGGTGACAGTTGTTTTGTCTGAGAGATGCCAGTGGAATCAGAATGACAGAATCAATAGTTTAGTTTAGTTTAGTTTAATTTTTATTTGACAAATCTGTGAAGTAGTTCGCTGTTAATGAGCACTCCTGGTATACCATATATTTAGAGAAGTGGTCAGAGCTTAAATTTGGCTACCTGTGACATTTTGCTCTAGATTTTAATTCAGTCTACATATATTAATGGCACTTTGGAGGAACTGCAGCATATAATGGAAAAAGTAATGAAAGAAAAAGTGGTCATATCTAGATCTTTTTTCTCCTTGACATTTCCATTTCAAAATTTTCTGCTTTCAAGCAATGAAAGAAACTGCAATAACTTTCTCTGCAAGTAGAGCCCCTTATGAAATATCAGATACGGTCTTGTCTGGTAGGAAATTTTTCTAATGCAGTTCATGCTGTTCTTGCTCTTTTTTTTTTGAGATTGATGCAGTTTTACATGTAAGTCTTGGAGTATGTGAATACTGCAGTCATAGCTGACAATAATCGTCCTACCTACCTGAGAGGGTTAAAACTGCCCAAGACAGTTTTGTCTGGAAAACAGAGCTTACAGTCGGACAAACGCTGTACTACAAGGGCTGTAAGCAGTGCTGCTGCCGTGAATACCCACGGAAGGTGTAAATGTCCTGTGCCGAGGTGACCGCACCAGTGCCCCTGCCCGAGGTGTGTCCCAGGTGCCCCTCCGAGAGCACAGCACCAGCTACTCCCCCCTGCAGTCCTGCCTGGGCTCCAGTTCTGTGACATGAATATTAAAAACAAGCAAACAAAACCTGTCTAGAGACTGGAGCAGCCTGCACTTTGGGCTGATCTGAAAAGGTTACGGGCAGGACCCCAGACTGGTGCTGTGAGACTCAGCAGAGGGCGGGGACAGCCCTTTATGTGACATCGCCGGTAGGGTTTTTGCTGGATTGTTTTCCCTCCGCCGGGATTTGAGGGTTGGGCTGTCGCCCGGCGCCCACGCTGCCCTCAGCTCCGGACAGAGCCCCGAGAAGCCGGCCTGGGCCTTGGGGCGCTCCGGATGAGCGCGGCCATCCCCTCCTCCGAGAGGAAGGGGTGTAGCCTGCGGAGCGCGTCCCATCGCCCGCGAATGGCTCTGCCGCCCCATTGTTTCGAGTGTCTCGGTGGAAGTGGATCAGGAAGCCTATCTGGAGCCATCCCCACCCTTTCACCGGCAGCCCTTGTTTGAAAGAGACGCCGCACATTTCCCTCTCCCTCCTCCCCTCCACCCTGATTTAGAGCAGCCCCAGCTGTTCCTAGAGCACTCTGCTTACAGCCTCCGACGTTTGGTGTAAAGAAATCTCATTTTAATTCCTCGAGCACTGTCTGTTTCCTTCGCTTGGGGCTCGTGGCAGGTGCCCCTTTGTTCTTTGGTTTGATGTTATCTCAAATAGCCTTGGAGCTTCAGCCAGGCTAAAAAACTTGCACTAGCAGCAAACTGCCCAAATTAGCATTTTTGCTAATTCCAGAGAAACGCAAAGTTGCTGAAGCCCTGCCAGGAACCTGTCAAATTAATTTGCAGTGAGAGAAGTGGATATGGGGTGAGGAAAAGGTTCAATTGAGTATGACACAGAAAATGGTCTTTATAGACTTTCCTATTCCTGCTTTTACAAATAGAATCTTGAATTTGAAAATCAAATGAAATAGTTTAAGATAGACCTCTATTCATAACATGGTTGAAAGTCTTGCATTCTGATGAGATCCTTACTAAAAGTCATTTTCATTTTGTAAGTTATTAAACTTTATGTTTTGTCTGTAAAGCACTGAAAATTCCCAATATTTTGGACTTTCTAAGCTCAATAATACAATATTTTTTTCAAACAGCTTTAAATTTTCTCACTTTTTAGGAACGTGGTTCTCCCATATTCATTTGTTTGTACTCTGAAGTTCAGAGTCATTGAGTGTTTTTTTCTGTCTGTCTTGTTAAATATGATTTATTCTCCACACCCCTTACTTAATTTCAGTATCATTTTTAGCCTTGTCTGAAAAATGTGTGCCCAGTTGTTATCTAGGTAACTACCTGGCTATTGTTCTAGACAGGGGGAAATAAATTAAGTCCTTGGTTTTGCTTTCCTGTACTCTGCCTTTGTAACATATCTGGAAAACACAGGCACAGTGAAGGGTTATATAAACAGTAGATGAGCCATTGCAGGGTGGGTCATATTTTACAACTGAAGTAGCTCAGGAGTGAAATAGTATGTGCCAGAAGCAAGGAGGAATTCAGGAAAGATCTGTACATCTGAGTCACAGAGTCACTCCCAGTGTAGTGTTGTTCATGCCACACCTTTGCTGGAAGCATAAAATTTCAAGCCAGTCCTTTATGATTTTCACTAGCACTGCCACTGAATGTTCTTTATTCATTCTGAATAATTAACTATACTATTTAAGTTTTCATTATCAGTACTTTTTTCTGGTATTCAAGAAAGCAGAGGCAAATTGTTACATAAACAAGATTAAGCATTTTCAGTAAGGGAAAAATCAAGGAAGGGGATAGAGTTTCTGTTAATTAAGCTTCTTCCTCTTTTAGATTGCCAGACGTCCACATTCCTCCATTACACTGCACGTCTTACTGTGGTGTGTGTGAAGTATAAGCTAACAAATCACGGTATTATGGGTAGGAAAAAGTTTTAAAATACTGGGCTGGGGAGGAAGTGGGAAAAATTACGCTGTGATGCTTTCCAAAGTGAAGGGTTTTGTTCTGGCTAGGGTTTGCTTGCTTCCAGTTGCAGCAGATTACCATTGAACAGTGGTAAACCCTGTCTGAGCTCAGGTGTCGAGCTCCCAGTCTTCCCCTTTCTTTGTTCATGACCTACACTGCAAGCAGAAAGGTTGCAGAAACGGAGGATGAAGCTACAGATGATGTGTGTCACAGTGAGAAATGCTCTTCCTTTGCAAGCTAGTTTTGAAATAATAAAGAATATATAAGAACTTAAGATTCAATTATGGATTTTAGCTGAATATGTGTGACTGTTACCTGCTATTTCTCTTATTTTGTATTATAAAGGCTGGGCAGTCTCTCTGTTGTCAGTGTATTAAGCAACATGAAGTAGCTTTGAAGGCAGTTCTGCTTTGAGCAGGAGGTTGGACTGGACGACCTCCAGGAGTCCCTCCCAATTTGTTGTAGGGTTTTTTATGACTGTATCAGCCTTTACAGAAACTTGGTCATCTGATGCATTGACACATGAATGTGGTCACCCCTCTGTCCTGCCACCCTTGTCTCTCAGCAGAAAATCATCTCTTTTTCTTGGGCATGTCTCTGTTCTGTTCTGTGCAGGCTAGAGTCCAGGTGATACAGGTAATCAGAGCCATGGTGGCTGGTATGATCACCCAGTACCCTGCTCATGGCACCTGTACTGACTCCAATAGGCTGGGGGCCTTTCCTGGGCAAAGTGCTAAGTAACATGGCCTTGCAGCATTATAATAATCATATGAGGCATATTCAATAATCTATGCCTCAGGGCCTTATCAAACTAAGATATAGCAGAGAGGGCAAACAATTATGTCCCCCTTTGCCAGTGCATCAGCAAAGATACCCAACATTGTGGGTATGCTGGTATCTTTAGTGGGCATTGAGAAATTCTCTTTTGAATCAAATAACCAGTCCATATTTCAGAGACAACCATAAGTGACACTAAGCCTGAATCTGAGACTCATATTTTAGCAGATTGTTATTTTTTTGTGTGTTTTCCCATAGCCCTGATGTATTCTTCTGCTTGTTTTCCTAAGTATCATGCATCTGTTGGCTGACTACCCAAATATGGCAGTCTATTAATTTGCCTATAAGACACAATATGGGACACAAACTCTATGGTGGCTATACTCCCTGCTTTGTTAATTAGAGACAAACCTAGGGTGAGACATTGCACTAGATCAGTTGGTCCAGAAAAAGTTCTAGAAAAATGAAGGGGAAAAAAAAGGCACTTTGCTTTCACAAGATTTAACACTGGTTAAGAGTGAATGGCTGAAACCTAAAGGGCAACTCTGTGCTTCAGTATTTCTTGGGTAGAAAGAAATTTTATTTGTTGTATTAGGAACACAAAAGCTGAGCTTCAGCATTTCTTGAATGGCCCTGCCTGGCAGAGTGAATTCCTCAGGGCTCAGTCTGATGCTGGCCTGGGAAAGAGGCAGCCCAACCTTGAGTCTTCCTGCCACCATTGCCTTTAACCATCCTCTGCTGAGGTATGTACCTCCCTGCAGAGGCTTTAGTTCACTTCTGTCTTTCATTCATGCATTTACCAGTCTTTATCCTAAAGCTGATTTCCTGCTTCTCACCCACAATCAGTGCAGTTAAGGGGAGCCTTAGCTCCAGTATCCTGTACCTTATCTTTTAGATATAAATACAAATGCATTTTGTAGGATACCTCATTTATAAATGTGTGTTTCCTTCTTGGTGGTGGGTTTTTTCTTCTTTTAGACAGTAACTTTCACGTTTATTGTAGAGTATGATGCACAAAACTTTTTGCAATTTCCATAGGACTGAGAGTTGCAATAAAAATAATTATTAAGATTTGGTGCATATACATTCCAGCACTTTTAATGTGTTCTTAACATTTCTCAACAACTGCATGTGATGTCTTTACACTCATTGCTAGTCTAGGTGACAAGAGCTCATCAAAGAAAAACATGCTCTGCTTGAATGGCCTCTGAAGATCCAATGTTTTCAGTTCTCTAAGCAGCTGTTGCCTTTTGGGTGTTCTTTTGTCATGGAGATGTTATGAATTTTAAGTCATTCTCTTCTCACTTCCCTCATGCTCCACGCCAGAAAAAAATCAGTTAGAAAAGAGGCAATTAACCAGCACTCAGTTTGCTGCAATGCCATAATAGTAATAACAGTGGTGTTTGGTCTGGATGCCCTTAGGGACTCAAGAATTTCCTTATCTTGTGCAGTCGCTAGAGTTTTAATTTTCTTGTTTTCACTTCATTTTCTTTTGCATTAAAAGGAAAACTAGAAAAACCAAGCTCGCTTTGGGCATTCTAACAGTCTAATAGTAAATGCTGGGCACTTGTGGTGAAGTTCTGTTTGGAATTCTGTAAAATAAAAAATATTTGGAACATTTTTATCTCCAAAGCAACACTGTTAATAAGAATAATTTTCAGAATTTTATTAACTGAATTGAAATACCATGAGTAACCAGTAAGGTAATCACCTTATTGCCGGTGATTGCACTCTCATCCTGTAGGGTGCCAAAGAATCCAAACACATGATCTGCTTAGAGAGAAGATGGTCAGACTAAATATGAATAGGCTTACTCAGTGAAACAAACACTAGTTTTAGATTCTTAAAATTTTCTTTAAATTAATAAAATTTTTCATTAACTTCTTGATACCAAGGAAAAAAGAATTGATTTGCTTGAGTATCAACCACTTTCAAACTCAAAACAATCAAATACACTTATTGGAATAATAGTTGGAAAACTAGCTTGAGATGGTCTAGCTTTTCCTTTCAAAAGTGCATTAATGGTGGCAAACTTACTGAACTGGCAAAATTAAACCAAGTGAAAATTTCCACTTCATCAACAAGGTGAATCATGTCATGCCTTATAAAGCATGAAGTTTAAAAATAAAGAATGACTTATGTCCATAACAACTCCCAGCTGTGATGCCACTTCTGCTTTTATTTTCAGTGTAGTCAGCTTCAGTAGCTTAGAGTTCTTTTGCCTTGTACAGTACAGTTAATTTCTTTCTTAAAACATGCATAGCAGAAACCAGAGATTTAAATCTCCTCTTTCCTGCTGCGGCTAAACCACTCAAATAAATGGAAATGGAAGTACCATGTGTAAATAAGGAGAATTATATCCTATGATAAATTATTAACATAATTGGGTCATCACCAGTTGAGGTGATCCAGGGGTGTAGGTTTCTTTTCACGGACATTAATCTGGATCTTGTAGAACACCCCATTCTATTTCCTGTTCTGTTCAGTTGCTATTAAGAACATGACTGTGCCTGGAAAGATTGAGAAAAATGCTGCTTTTTTTGAGAATCACAATAGCATACAGAGGGAGTCAATTATCCTTGGACAGGCACCATTCAAATTCCCAAAAGCAGTACAAGTGCCAAGTAAACCCCAGAAAGTTCAGCGGCTTTGTTTGGCTTGGAAAAACACTCACTCAGAAATTTGGCTTTTCATTTATCCACAACCCCTATAGCATGCTTCAGCTGGAGCCTGGCTGAAGTCACAATGTGTTTCCTTGACCAAGTGTACCACTGGAGCCACATTCAGGCATGGGACTTCTTAATGCATTTCAGGCCTGGGCTTCAGGCACAGGGAGCTTTTCTACTGACTTCGGGGTTTTCAAATGAACTCTGTTTGGGTTGTGATTGCCTGCCAAGCTAAAGTACAGTTCTCATAAGGTTTACAGATCATCCTGTTACTAGGTGGGCAAAACAACCCCAATAGAATAGTTGCTTGGAATCTGATGAGTCTTCTGGACTGGAAGCAGAAGCGATCAAACAGAAAGGAAGGCTTGGAGAGGAGACAAAATATACATTTCAAGGCTCTGAGCAGAGCCAGTTTCAGCTTACTACTGGCAAAATTCCACGTGTCCTTATTTTCTATAGACAGGTTTATCTGCTCCCGTATGTTAGGCTCTGCTTCAGTTCCAGATTCCTCTGCTTTCATTCTTTTGAATGCATCTGTCCTGTTAGTGCTCTGCCTTGGGAATTAGAAGGCATTAAACTGCAACCTGTTATTTCCATGATTTCTCACTCTTAGAATGCGACAAACTTGCTACAAAGCTTTTTCTGTGCCTTGCATGTGCGTACCAAACGTATGGAAGCCAAAGCAAAGAGGCAGTGCATGTCCTAGAGGGATTTCTTGGCTTCCAGAGTGGTTATGAGTTTTCAGAATGAAGGATTATTGAACATTTCCCAAAGCAGCAGCTGTACAAATGGCTTCCACACCAGGAGGAGGAAATGTATGCGCTAATCCTTGAATTGGTGATTCATGCCAAGACATCCTGGGGACAAACTGAAACCCCAGAGGGAAATACCTGTTAGATTTCAAGACAATTGAAATGCAAAAATCTCCTCAGGGTTTTCAAAGTTGCTCTATTTTCCTATCAGTTTTCTTTGTAAAGCCCATTTTTTGCCCAGGGGCAAGTATGCTCCTAACAGTTTACTGACCTCCAGTAAGCATAAATTGACCTTTGAATTCAGTAGTACTCTGCCAGATTGATGCACTCCAGACTGGAGTTTAATATACTTTCATATGTTAGGAGCCTTTATCTTCTCCTCACTTTGCAATGTTAAGCTCTTCCTGAAAATTCACATCCTTGGATAAGTGCATGATAAAAATTGGAAGGAAATGAGAAAGAAGAGAAATTATGCAGTTTCTTCATTGTCAGCATTGTGTCAGCTGACCTTTCAGCATTGTCAGCTTAGATTTGGAGTTCGTCTCAAATGTGTGCCAATGCTTTGCCATCCCTGACTCAAGGGAATGCCAGGAGCAGTGTGCCTTTCTCAGTCTTGCCTAAAAGCATCAAGTGCATGATCTTTTATTCAGCTCCGTAGCAGAGGCTGTGCAGCAATGTAATCCCCTTCCATTTGTGTTGGAGTAATACAGCACCTGATCACATGGCCTTTAGGTCTATATCCTGCCAGGCAAAATACAGTCTATATATAGGTCCTAATCTTAGAGCGGGTTCTGTGGAAGATCAGAACTGCTAATAGATGTGTATAGTTGATTTAACATCAGGTGGTCTGACATATTTGTACTGTTGAATTATGAATGAATATTTCTAAAACTTAAATATATCATTAGAAAATTACTAAGAGCAATTTCCTCCCCTTCACATTTGCATAATGAAATTCACCATGGAGCTTTACTCTCCCTAAAAATATAGATCCTATAGGATCTAGGAAGGTCAGAAGATGTCTGAAAGCTGTATAAAAGGAGCAGGGTGCAGATGCAGGTTTACAGGAGGGGTACAGAGCAGCTGTACTTTGCCTCCAGATTACAACTTATGAATTATGAGCATTCATTGAAGATTTCAAATATCTTTATAAAAAAACCCAGGTGACTCTCAAGCAGACATTGTCCTGAAGCACCTGAAATATTTTTATTTGAAGTCATAGAAAATGTCCACGAAGATCAGAAAAATTTGAACTGAACTGGAAATACAATACCTTGAGTTTATAATTCCTTTTGAAATACTCATCGAAGTCAAGACTCTAAAAATAATAACTTTAATTTCTACAATCTGAAGAAATTGTTCTATCCATTATCTTTTCATTTCCACTCCAGTTCTGGCACAGTTGTGACTGCAAGGAGGCATCACTGACATCTAAGCAAAGCTGATACAAGATCCTAAACCATTAACAGGCCTTGTTTTTGTAACTTAATTCCTCTTTTTAAAGGTAGATGCCTCGCATCTCCTGCTGCGTCTTCCAGGTACACAATTTTAATATTCCTCAATGACAAGTAAACCTTTGCTGATCTTTTCACTTTCATCCCTAGGCTTTCTGTGTCTTTTCCTTACCTTCCTCTGCCCACTGAATAAGTGAAAGAAAGAACCTGGGGGGCTGGGATATCTCTCTCAGTAATTATAAAAAAGCAAGTCTGAAGGGTAATGTAGGATTGGATGATGTTGTCAGTGGCCCAGTTGAGCTCTTGAGATCTCATCTAGTTCTACATCTCTAGGTTTCATTGAAGCTTAGAGCATTCAGTAAATAACCAAAGGATCAAGTTGATTTATGTAACCTCTTTTTATGAAAGACATAACATTTTTTAAAGGTGATCAAATATGGCAGCTGTAAAATATGAAGTGTCACTTTTGACTGCTAAGTTTGTTAACATAGCAGAAAAGCTGCAAAGTACAAACCAGAGGCATAGCAGTTGTAATTCCTGTTTAAATAATAGGGACTCTGTAACAACTGTCAGTATTGGTTGAAATGTTTTATAGTTGCTGTCCTGTATAATTTGATCTATAAGTTATTACACAACTATAATAGTCACAAGAGAATCCTGTGATTTAGAGGGTATTCTGTTAGGTTATTATTCAGATATGGACTGAATATTTTAAATAAAAATACCATGCTTATTTCATTAAAAATTTGTTTTGTGATTCTTATCAAATAATTATGATTGTAATGTTGGCTATTATTTTATATTATCTTTATAAGCAAACTTGAAATCAAAATACTTCTGCTGTAAATATAGTCAACTATTTCATTTTGTTCTGTCATTCTAATTGTTCTTTGTCCTTCTAAAAATACACTGTGGTGGGTTAACCTTGGCTGGCTGCTTCCCCACTCCCCCTCCTCACCAAGACAGTGGGAGAAAAGAGGAATAGAGCTCATGGGTTGAGATAAGGGCAGGGCAATCATTCACCGATTACTGTTATGGGAAAACAGACTTGGCTCAGAGAAGATTAATTTAACTAATTTCCAATCAGAAACAGACTAAACTGATGATTAACAAAATCAAAACTAAAGCCACCATCCCACACACCCCCTTTCTTTCCAGGCTCAAGTTCATTCCTTTTTTCCTGACTCTTCTATCTCTTCCTCCCCTTCCTCAAACACCAGAGGACAATGTGGATTGCAGATTGTGGAGTTTGTAACAATTTGTCTTTGTCAGTCCTTCCTTCTCACGCTGTTCCCCTACTCCAGCATGGGGACCCTCCCACAAGAGCCAGTCCTTCATGAACTGCCCCCATGTGGGTCCTGCCCATGGGCTGCAATTCTTCAAGAATTACTCTAGTGTGGGTCCTTTCTTCAGAGGGTGCAGTCCTTCAGGAACAAACTACTCCAGCATGGGTCACCCATAGGGTCACATGTGCTGCAGAAAACCTTGTCCTGCCAACAGGCTGCAGCTCCTGCCTGGAGGGTGCTCCACCATGGAACCTCCTTGAGCTACAGTTTCCTTTAGGACATACCCAGTACTGTGGCATGTGGTTCTCGATGGACTGCATGGTCCATATCTGCTCCCCTGTGGACCTCCATGGGACAGCTTGCCTTGCAGACAACTTTGCCACAGGCTGCATGGCAATCTCTGCTCCAACCCCTGGAGCACCTCCTCACCCTCCTTCTGCCCTGACCTTGAGGTTTCCAGGGTTGCTTCTCTCACGTATTTTCTCACTCCTCTGTCCCTCACAGTATTTTTATTGTGTCTTCAATATGTTATCAGAGAGGTTCTGCCAGCATTGCCAAAGAGTTCAGCTTTGCCCAGTGGTGGATCTATTTTGGAGTCATCCAGAAGCAGCTCTCTCTGACAGGGGGCTGACTCTTGGACACTTTTCAAGAAAGCCCTTCCTGTAGTGCTGTCCCTGGCTTACCAAAACCTTGTCATGTAAATGAAATTCATAAGTATATATGGAAGTTACTTTTACTTTCTCCCAGTATTCTCTGTAGATTCATCAAGAAAGTATGAAAGTTTAAACACATTTATCTGTTTCCTGGCAACTTACATTTCTATAAGTGTTTTTCATTACTGATGTTGGCATTCCTTTTATTTCTGTGGTAAAAACAGGATGCAGACCATTTTTCCTGTATGTTATAAGATACTTTGTATGTTCTCTACTTAGAGTAGGTTTTTGTGTTCTAAAAAATATTATAAGTTTTAGTCCTACCCTTGTCTTCAAAAACACATGTTGTTGAACCATTGATGGTTCCAACCATTTACAGCATGGTTGTGTTGCAAATCTGGTTTTGCAGTGATCAGAAAGGATTTGTCAAGTAAAAAGTCATAGAACATTTTAGACTTTAATAATTCACACTTTCTCTGGCTGCTGAAATAAAGACTGAACTGTCTAACTTTTGTGGTTGTGTGCAACGACCCTGTGGATCAATGAACTTGGAGGACCTGGTGATAATGAATCTGATTCATGTTTTTTTCCCTGAGCCAGGATTTCTTTGTGATACTTTTGTTCAAAAAGAGAAGGTTAGAGTGTGCTCACATCCTCTGTTTTTTCACTCAAAATACTATATGTTAACCCTGATGACAATGATGATAGAAGATGGAGTTCTTTTGGAGGAAACCTAGCATCCTCTGAATTTCCTCCTGCCTTGAAGCCTCAGTATAGAATAAAAACAGGGTGTTCTTCCCATTTTCTTGCTCACAACCAGCAGAAAAAATTCTTTCTGCTGTGGCAGAAGGTTAGACTAATATTTGCTTGTGAGAAGGAAGTTCTGATAACTGTTTCTGACCATGCCAAAAAACAATTTTGAATTTACACTATTCTTCAAACTTAGTTATTGCTGTTTCAAGGGGTCTGCTTCATTACATAACTTGTACTCTCAGATAGAATTATTGTGGGCTTTCTGTGCTTTTTTAAAACTTTCTGTCTTTATCAAACTTGATAAATGATATTTATTAGAGCTGCAAGATTTTAAGTTTTTGAAACTTAATTAAGGGATACAACTGCAAAGTTACTGTAACTAAATAACATATATTCACATACAATTTTTAATATGGAAGTTATTTTAATAGAAATGAAGTATTCAATAGTTAATGTAAAATAAATATTGTGATTCCACAGATATCACCAGATCTTATGTCAACAAGATATTGGTAAGAGCTTTTCTCTCATTTAGTTAGTCCTACACGAAATCTTGAAGATAATGTTCACTCCTCCTATAGGATTATAGGGTCAGATTTTTAACTTTGTTAATAGAATATCCTGAGTTTGAAGGGACTCATAAGGGTCATCGAAATCCTATGCCTGGTTCTGCACAAGACAGCCTCAGTAATGATACCATGTGTCTGAGAGCACTGTTAAAATGCTTCTTGAGCACTGTCAGGCTTTGTGCTGTGACGACTCCCCTGGGGAGCATTTTCCAATGCCCAGCAGCTGGTGAAGAATCTTTTCTTAATATCCAACCTAAAACTCCTCTGACAGAGCTTCATGACATGCCTTGAGTCCTGTCACTGGTCACTGGAGAGAAGAGGTCAGTGCCTTCTGCTCCACTTCCCCTCATGAGGAAGCTGTAGGCTGATACGAGGTCTTCCCTCAGTCTCACTCAGACTGAACGGTCCAAGTGACCCCAGCTGCTCACCATAAGTCTTCCCCTTCACACTCTTCACCATCCTCGTTGCCCTCCTTTGAACATTCTCTGATAGTTTAACATCTTTTTTAAATTGTGGCACCCAGAACTGCCCCTAGCACTCGAGGTGAGGCTGCCCCAGGTCAGAGCAGATCAGGACAATCCCCTCCCTTGCCTGGCTGGTGATGCTGCCCCTGATGTCCCCAGGACAAGATTGGCCCTCCTGGCTGCCAGGGCACTGCTGGCTCATGTTCAGCTTGCCATAAACCAGGACCCCAGTTCCCTTTCCAAGGCCCCACTTTCCAGCCTCTCTTTCCCCAGTCTGTCTGTGCATCCTGGGTTGCCTCATTTCAGGTGCAGGATCCAGCACTTGTTTTGTTGGTTTGTATCTGGTTAAATTGCACTGAGGAAGCTAATGCTTTGCTTGCAGTAAAGTAAGGAATTTTAGTTGAACAGGATTTCAGCACTTCCAGGACAGAGCTGTACCTTGTTTAAAATTCCTCTCATCAGTCCCTCTGCTTTCTCCCTTGGCAAGTACCTGAGACCCCTTACAAGGATCCATTCATAGCCTCCTCTTGGCTCTTTCCAGTCTATAGCCCAAAAGTCCATCCTGGCTGTGGCTTCTGGGAAAGAACAGTGAAGTAGAAGATAAAGCAACAACAAAATTAACCAACCAATCAAAATCCCATTAGTCTATTTCAATTCTCTTTTTCACCTCACTGGTTTTCACTATCTCTCTTTTAAATCATGACGTAAATGCTTGATCAAGGATAAGCATACTGAATGTTAGGAAAGAGAATGTCCTGAAAAAGAGGAAGGAAACAATGCCAGAAAGGAAGGCAGAAATGAACAGGCACTCAGTAGTGATGGAGGTAGAGGAAAAAAGAGCTAAGGAACAAGAAGTATAACAAGTTGGAGATGAGGAAAGACCACTAATATTTCGTATGTCCATTACAGAAGTGACCTAATTTTGCTATTTGTTTCCTTTGCCCCTTATTCAGTAGTTAAAAAATGAAAATCAAACCTAGTTTCTTGATTTGAAAAGCTGCTGTGATTGTTAATCATGATTCTGGTATTTTTGGATCAATTTATACCGGTAACTTCAATCTTTCTGAAGAGTGTCTAATTTCAGAAATATCTCCACTGATGTCATGGTATTTTACATCTATATGAAGTAAAGTGCTATTTGAGATGAGTAAATCTATTACTATCTTCTACCTTTCACAAGTCCATATCATGAGACTGCCTGCTCCATCTCTCTTGCTCGTACTATATAACTCTATTAAGCTCTCCTTATGACTCCCTATTTATAACGAGCTAAGTTTAGAAGTATTTGATCACATATTAGCAGTGGTATAATGTAAGAAATTATTTGTATTTCTGTATCAGCAGATTAGGCATCAGCTATTTTCTCTCCTACATGACACAGTAATCTGCGGCACTGCAGTACTTTGTCAGGAAGTACTGATATCTCAGAGGAGATATATTGGGTGTGCAACCATAACTGCATCCAATGGAGAGATAAGAGCACAGATTTAGACTGCTGTACAATGTACTTTGTGCTGATAAACAGGTGTCCTTTCATGTTCCAGCAGGATACATCAATTATTTTACAAGTTCCTTGTCTCATTAGAAGTACTATGGAGGTTTAAGAAGGATCACATAAAGCATATAATGATTTATTGTATTTAGCATAACAGGTAGATGCTTTAGTATAAGAAGGTCACTGTTCTAAACAAAAGCTCTCAATCTTTCGTCCAAATTCTTTACTTTTACAGTGTTAGGAGAAGGATATATATTGCAAGATGTAAGGGGAAGAAAGGTTTTCCTTTTGTATCTATAGCTATTTCTCTCATTAGGTTTCAATATGGAATCACTGGGCTTTGTTTAGCTCAATAAAACTGATATTTTTCCTCTCATTTGAATGGAGATATGGTCAGACTTCAGTGGCTGCATACACTGCAGTAGAGGCAAAATAATTCAGTCTTCGATCTGCAGATTTCCAGAGGCAGCAAGGCAAGTAGAAACATTTTTATTTCCCATTCTTGATCAGGTTTTTATCAGCCATGTGGAACCACTTTTGTTTGCTCAGCCACAGTTAGACTGAGGTACATTTTAATAAGACCCATGTGTTAGAAGGATTTTTAACCCAAATACTGGAGGCTCTTCAAATTCCATGTTGGAATACAATATAAGTCCTGCACATATATATCTGAATATGCATACGTGTGCATGTGTTTGCATGCATACTTGTCTGTAGATGTACTTCCTTTTCCAATTGTTTGGAGATCTTTTCCTCACAAACTTCAACACTTTAAAATTTCGGAAGTGTTGTATCTAAATACCATTGCAGTTTCTGTGTTCTTAAAAGTACTCAAGTTAGATACTTACTCTAAACTATTAGGTATGGGTAGAACTAGTATTTTTTTCTGTCTGATGAGGAAATAATCAAGGATTATTTAGGGGTGGATTGGGCACAGTATTGTTGTGGAAGTGCAATGGAATGGGTGTTTTGAGAGTGAATGTGGTCTCAAAATATGACTCATTAATTCGCTTTGCTGAATGTGTCTTAGGGAAAAAAAGTCAAGATGTACAACTATTTTTCCATGTTTCTGCAGTTCAGACAACAAGATGAAATATGATAAAAACACAGTGCTAAAAAGAATTAAATATGCTTTTATACAGAGAAGAATCCTCTCAGTATTGTATTATTTCCAGGATTTTCCAGGACTGTTTCTATGTATAGAGGACCCGTTTTGTGGTGGTGTAACAGCCTCTCAGTGGCATCAGCCCAGAAAAGGACAGTATAATGAAGAGAAGAATGAGGCCCATTGTTCTCAACAGGAAGACAGTTTTTTTACTTGTATGATCAGAATAATTGAGTGATTGCCTTGATTCTCCTCTGCAAGAGAAGACACAGCTGGAGATAGAGGGGGACATTCATAGCATGTGGTTACCTTGGTACTGAGGCTAAGAACTGCTTTACTAACAGGACTGGCATAGACAATATCCCCAAATAAAGTCAATTGCTGGAAAAATATTGCAAGTCAATCCATGGTGAGGAAGTTCATCACTGCTCATTGCATTACTGCCAAATGTGAAGAGCAGTAGCTTTGAAAACCTAGCAAATCCATAATTTTCTGAACATGGAACTATCTCATAGCTGAAAGAGGAATAATACCAAAGTAAAGTGAATGGAAGTGTAGGCAGTTTACTGCTGTAGGCATAGAGCTAGTGGAATTGCTATTTGTCAAGAACTGACCTTTTCCTCTGCAGGGGATGTGCTTTCATAGTGATCTATCTTAAAATCTAAGTAATTGGTGTCCATTCTTAATCTTACTTTAGGATTGGTGTCTAATCCTAATCTTACTTTAGGATTAGAATTTATTCTGCCTGATTTTTATGTATTTCAACTACTCTTCACAGCCTGGCAAATAAAAAAATTCAGTTTTAGACTTGTTGACTCATTTGTTTCACTGAAAGGAGTCAAAAGTAAGAGATTTTCCTTGACTCCACTCTCCTTTTTTCACCTACTGCAAAGTTTTCCTTGGTCACTTCTCTGGAAATGAGATCAGCAAACAAAATAGAATTTAATACTATTTTTTAATTAAAGTTTGAAAAACAGAGGAGGGAAATGCTTCTTGAAAGGCGAAGGGAGTGGTGTTTTTCTTCTGTGGGACTGAAGGAACTTGATTTCTAGATAAACATAATTTTTGAAGATTTCATTCTTTCTACAGCTGTGGGCAGGACTTTACATTTATGTTGTGTTCCCTGGACTGATTCCTACAATACAAGAGTTTAAAATGATACCTCATGCAGAGTAATGCAAAACCAACTGAATGAGGTCCTTAATATGCATGAAAGCAGCCAATTTAAATCAACAATGGAGTGAGCCTGTTTTGGCTGATATTTAAGAGTTGAAAATAAGGTCTTCACAAATATTTTGTTTGCAATAACATATCTCCCTGCTCTGAACTTCCATGGTGACTGAAGTGCATTACATTCCTGTTTTTGTCTAATATAATACTTTGCAATCTCAAAGTCCAGGTTCTGAAGTTCATATCATTCTGTGATATGTGTCAGGAAACCTTGGGCAGCCCTCATGCTACTAAATTTAAATCTTAAAGGATATGAGGCTTTAAATTTTTATTTTCTCAGTCCTCCTACCATGCCCTGCTGGTGTCAAGAGGTTCAGGGCTTCCTTTTCAATGCAGTGCATGTTTGAGACTATCTTTGGTTTTCTGAAATTAGATGATCTCATGGTCCCCAGTTTCAAGGGACCACCTAGGTTGTTGCTCAGAATCAGCCTCCAACAGTTCATTCTTCCCAAGGCAATTTTTACCCCCTGGAACCTCCCTTTACACTGAGTTCAGAAAATGATCAGTCTTCAATTTTAGCTGGAGCTTGCCATTCCCCACCCCCTCACTCCCAAATGTCAGCATTTCATGTGGAAATAAATTTTTTTTGTTTCAACCAGGTTTTAACAAAGAATCTAGCTGCCACAAGACTTGGTCATAGTAAACTGTGAGCCAAACCGTGGAAACTCTTCATGCCAGTGCTCAAAGTAACCCAAACCACAGTCATCTTGCAAAGAAATTAATCAAAACAGCAAAGACAACGCTGAATATAATTTTCAACTAGAATTTTACCCGCCTCCTGGAAATGAAACACACATTGGAACCAAATGTTGTTTAAATCAAGTGAGTGATTATAGCAGGCAGTAAGACATGAGGCATGTTCACTCATTAGTGATCTACTGGAATGTATTTGTGGCTTGGACATCCTCTTGACTCCTGAGAATCTTCATCCTGTTGCATTTCCCACTATCATTTCTTCTTCCTTTCTTGGCAGAAAAGCCACAGACAATTTAGGTAGCTATCTTTATATGAGTTAAACTGATTTCATCTGGCCCAAATGCATAGAATGCTAAACCAGATTAATTATTATAAAGTTTGTCTTTTCCTCCTGACTGAGAAGAAGTGTATTAAATAACATTAGAAGGGTCTACTTTTGAATACTCTTTCTACTGGTTACTTGACAAGGAAAAAATCTGTAAAAAATAAAGTCCAGCCAATCACAATGAAAGCTGCTTTCTTCTGCATTCATTTTGTCACAGAATCACAGAATTGTTAGTGTTGGAAGAGACCTCTGGGGATCCTCTCGCCCAGTTTCTCTGCCAGTGCCAGGTTACCTAGAGCAGGTCACACAGAAACGGGTCCAGGTGGGTTTTGAATGCCTCAAAAGGGGACAGCTCCACACCCACCCTTACATAAGGTGTCCTTCCTTCCTGCTGCTGTCTCCCATGGTGTAGCTAATTTGAATTTATATTTCACAAAGAAAGATATTCTGTGTGATCAGCTAAGATGAAATTTCATTACTATGATCTAGAATTTTCCTTAAAGGATGGCAGGCAGCCCCACGTCTTGCAGCAAGAATCTTACTGCAAACTAGGCAAGATTGGATATATTGCTTTCATATAAAAATACTGAAACAAACTGGCAGTGGATATAGCACTAAATAGGAAGAGCTTTAATGTCCAGCAGTTGGGAATGATAGCTCTTATTTCTGATTATCTCCTTATAAACTTATGGAAAACTAGTTGAATTATCTCTTCATAATTTGAGAAGGTTACTGGCCACTTGCAATGCATTAGAGAAGTTTCCTGAACTATCTATAGCTTTTTATTGCTTTCTGCATATTTTCATACAGTCAGATCAGTTGAAAATTTGTTTTGCTGTTAAAAAACCCCGAATCTCCACTCTATCTCACAACATAAATTGGGTAGCCCTGAAATGCTCTCATGAAAGGTGAATTTTAAAAAATAACATAAAATAGCAAAAATGTAAATGTTTAGATTTTTCTATATAACATTGTGAACTTTTTTTTCTTCAGAATCTCAAGAAACAAATCTTGTCATCCAGCAGTTCTGAGGTAACACCAATTCTTTTCATTGCAGATTGGAATAAATGTTGAGGTGTAAAAACATTTATTATGAACATTTGCTTATGGAACAACCACTTTTTTGACATTTGGACATAGCTGTACTCAGAAGGACTCAAGAGCAATTGGGGAATGAGCCCAGTGAATATTTGTTATTGGGCAGCTTAACACTCTTTTAGTAATAGAAACCTCACTGGTGTTTTCTCACTTTCTATATTTCTGTATAAATGAAACACAGAAGAGCTCTGCTGTTTGCCATGCATTTTCTCTTAATGACTCAAACATGGATTTCCGTTACCATAAATCCATATATATGTATATATAGGAATACAATTCACATATGACTTCATTTTACCACCATCCCAAATCCAAACCCAGAATTTAATATAAATAAGTGTTTATTGTGAATTCTTTCAGAGATATCTTTTTTCATTTGTTTCTCATTAAAGCAAGCAGTGTAAATTCAACATTTGTAAATTATGTACCTTCATCAAGAATGTTTTACAGTAAATTTATAAAGTAAAAGAGAATGTTTGACCTTGAAAAGACAAAGTTTATTATTCATCAAAATTTTAAAAATTAACAAACAGAGAACAGTCTGTCCATTTTCCCATCTCTACTCCCACATGGGAAAAATTTTGAAACATCATAAAAAAAAATGGGAAAGGGATAAACAATTCTTAATATCTTCATGTCCATAGTGTTAATAGTTTTTTTAAAAAATGCTGAAATAAAAAATTTAATTTAGTTATTTTAGCACTCAATTGCAATTTTTGTAATTAAAAAATCATGACAATTAACATAATATTTTGTTTAAAAATATAATGCCTTTGTAACAACTAACTGCTTGGTATTTCTGAGGCTTCAGTTTTAATTTGGTAAGGGCATTCTAATAAGGTCTTTCAGTGTCCTTATTTCTTGAGAAGAGGTACAGGACATTTCATTACTTCTGATGTCTTCAACTACTACATGCCCAGGGAAGGAAAATCAACATGAAATACACAACAACTGGAAACAAATGTATTAGGTACTGCAGACTTGACTCAAAATCTTGTTCAGGATGGACATCACATTCTTCAAACATTCTTGGAGTTTTCTGATGTCTTTTTGGCACTCCAGATNAACATGCTGAGGGTATGAAACAATACAATTGGTTCTGGGGCAGGATTGACACAGAAGGGACTAGAACCTGGGAGGGGAATGTCCATATAAGGAGGACTAGGGTGACAGACAGATACAAAGGAGGGGGGGGGGGAAAACCAGAACACAAAGCTTATAAAAAGAACCAAAATATGCACCGCAACAACCATTAATCACCCACCAAACCCAGAGGTGTCCTCCTCAGGTCCAAAGGGTTTTAGGAAAAATACAGCCAAAATGTGTACTTGAAAAATTATTCTGTGTCCCTTTGTCAGTAACTCTTGTCAATGTTAGTACTGTGGTGAAGGGTCCTTTATCATCAGTTGTCTCAAAATTTTCTGAATCTATTTCTTTGAGAATTGGACTTGTGTGATGAAAGTTGCCCAATGTGTTGGGGTTTTTTCATCAGCTTGCACAGTGATTCCCATTTCATGTATTTGAATGCACTGTGGAAGACCACTGCCCTCATTAACTACTTAAACAGGATTCATATTTCATATGGCAGGAGTTACACTGGTAACAACAAATCCTGCCAAGATCAAATGGTGCACAGCTGGGTTTGCTGTGAACACCACTCTCTCTTTGCCTCTTGGCGTGGCTGACCTTGGCTTTGGCTGTTGTTGGCATGGTCACTCAGCAGGAACTTATTGCAGGTGGAATGAGAAGGCTTACTCACAAGAATGTTAAAATAACTTAATAAAATACAGTTTTAGTGGAGAAAAAAAATAGTTGTTTATAGTTGCAGCAAATATCTCCTACTCATACTAAGCTGTGAATATTTGTATCTTTTAATATTCAGTATTTGAAAGGGAAATTCAGTATGCTAGGTAATAACAGTGTCTAATACTAATCATTATTAGTAATGATTAAGTAATGATCATTATAGCAATGTCCCCAAACTTCATTGAAGTATTTTTGTTTTGACCAGTTGTCAGACTTGCTTTTCATGTTTTGGGGTATTATTTGATGAATGCAAAAAGCCCTACTTTAAAAAAATAGGACTAAAATTACAAATGGAAGGCTGACAGCAAGATACCTACATAAAAATGTTCTTACGTTTCTCAGAGGGCACAGCATTCTACTTTCATGTTTTAACATTTTGATGAGAATTGTGGCTGACTCGGGAGATTATTAGAAATTTGGGGCAGGGCCAGTTGCAGGTAGGATGAGAAAACAGTGATAGATGCTTGTCAGTTAATTTGCAAAAGACATACAAAATCCATTTCCCTTATAATAAGACTCCAAGAGCAGATAGTTTATTTGCTCATATCTTTAAGTCCCTTCAACAGAACCAGAGAAAAGCATATCCATATCTGTCTTTCGGCTTTCCTTATGGCTGTGCTCCCAGCCCTAAATTAGGTGGTCTATTTGGCATTCTGCTCCTCTTCTCCAGCATTCTTCATCTTTCTTCTCTTCCCATAAACATACAAAACTCCATTAAAACTATAAAAAGGCTATAAAGCTGTTTCATTCAGATAGAAATTGTACAAGCCTTTTTTTAACACTGCATAGCAACGTATTTCAATATTTGGGATATGTGTCTAGGACAACTTGAAGAACTCCTAATTCTTTTTTCTTGTTACTCATTACATTCATCAAACTTTCTGTGATTTGATATCAAGCATAGCAGATGTGCCATGTGGTTCTCCTTAGCTGGCTATATGCAAACACAAGTGCACACTGCTTCTGAGTGTTCATGGGGTGGGCTGGGTAGAGAATTACTTGCCACTAACAATAAGCAGCAGTTATACTGAAGTAAAAATACTTTATCTAAACCTGTGATCAGGAAAAAACATCACAACTTGTGATCAGGACAATAACTCTTTCTCTTTCATCCGATGCACAAAAACACTTATTTCCCTCCTGTCAGTGCTGTATCTTTACCTCTAATACAACGAATTTGATGTTAATTCAGCTGAACTGGTTTATCAGTTGGAAAAAAACCCTTACTCAGAAGATGCTTCTTCTGGTTTTGATTTGCAAATCTACTGTTGGGTGGAAAAGAGACAAAGAAATTGAGGAAATAAGCTTCTTCGGCAAAAGCATCTAGAGAATCACAGAATTGGCTGTTCTTGCATCTATGCTGTTCTGAAAAGATAATTAAAGAGGTTATGACTTTGCACCAGGATAAGAGATAGCATTTTTTGTATTGGTATCTAGAAAAGCCTGTGTGGGTTAGCTGAGGACTTAAAATAGCTTTATTCTGACTGAGATGGTGTTTTAATTTGATGCTTTCTTAAAAACTAAAAATAATTCATAAAAAACCATTCATAAGATTTTATAACCATCATTGGATGTGGTTATATACACATAGAAGATAAATATTCAATCTGTTGGTTTACAGTGTCCAGTTCTGATGTAAAGGAGGCAGATTTCAAGCCAATTGGTGATGCTGTTTCCTCCTTGTCAAGAGCAAGCTCTTTACTTTTACATTTGCAAACATAAGTTTTACCTCAATCCAGTATTCTTAACTTTCCGACTTAAATACCTTCCTTTGTTGCAGTGTAATTTTTAGCCTTTGATTTCTAATGTTTACATCTTTTTATATAGGCATACACATTTAGCACAATTGTATGTGTATTTGTACATTTATTCAAACACACATTTTACAAAGGCACACAGCATAGAGAACACTAATCATCAGTATCCACTTCTAGAACCTAAATTAAGCTGAAAATGAAAGAGAGTAGACATTACTCTGTTTCACTGACAGTTCATATTCACATTTCACCAGAATCTCTGTGTAAGGTCATTATCATTGATCCCATTGTAATTTTCAACTGATTTGAATCCATTTGAGGCCATCAAGTCCAAACTCCTACTCAGAGAAAGTCCATGAGATCACTGACAAAGTAGTAAAAGGAAAAAAATTCCAAGGCTAGAAATTGATGTCAGTCTTTTAAACACTGAACTATGTGTTCTCCTGATAGAAACTGCTACCACAGGAAGCAGTTAATTCCTGTTCTTTTAACAGGAATTACACCTTAATCTCTTTAGCACTGTAAATCACAAAGTAAAAAGGCCAGGTACCAATGCAAATACTTCAGTCAGATTATTCTAATCAAGAAATGCTTATTGCTGTTTTATTACAAGCTACATTTAAAATTCCATATTAATATCAACTCTAGGGCACGTTTCAAAACTTTAATTTACTCAACTACATCAAAGGAAAATAAATAACATTTTTGGCTTTAAATTTCTATTGTTTGACACATAATAATGGAAGGATGCATGAGATTAAAGAAATCAAGGGGTAAAATATTCAGAATAAATAGCTCTGCTGAAGCTCACTATTTACCCCTTTCTATAACAATCCAGATTATTTCTGTAGTGGTGGAGAAAGGAGCTTTGGAAATAAAAGCCACCAGCTCAGCCAGAAGTTTCTGCACACACAGACCACGTTTAGCTGCAGTGTTACCTGTGTCTGCATTCTGCTGCTATCTTGATTACTTATGCTGTTTTCAAAGGGCACGTCTGTCTCCAAGTACCAAATAAAGTAAATATTTCAGACCATTCTAAGATTTTTAAAAAAGAAAAATATTAAGAAAAGCTACTGCTCCTATTTTTTTGCCTTTTTGCTGTGCTCTTGACACTCATCTGGTCGTGTGTGTCTTTGGCACTCTTCAGCCACTCTGTTCTGTCTTTGCAGACAGGAATCTGTGTAGGATGCAGGAAAAACCCACTGAATGATTTTATTCATAATGAGAACACTATTATACATCTGATGAACATATGGACCTCAGTGGTTCAAGGACAGGGGTGGATTTTTGGATGATATCTTATTTGCTTACTTCAGTTGTTCCTTTCAAGATTCTTTAAAGAGAAGTGATCTTTAAAAAACACTTCCCTTGATAACAAAGATTTTTTTTTTTAACTGGATATTCATGCTAGCAACCACCAATTATCATTATCAATAAATGCTTGAGGCAAGGACCTAATATAAAAATAGATTTTTTTTTTTAATTTATTTTTTTTCCCCAGTTCTCCCTTCATTGCTGTTGCATCACAAAGCCAGATGTGTCAAAGTGCTGGTTAATGGACTTCAGGAGTTGTCCTACAGTTTTTGTGTAGAATGTGATACATTTTCTATTCCCTTTAATCAGTTAAAAATCTGCCCTTTTCCAGGACAGATAAAGTCCTGAAAGATAGTCTTATGAAAAAAACATGAGCTGCCTAGCTGAACATAATTTTTTGCCCTTCCTAACTACTTTTAGCAAAAATCATTAGCCCAGATTGTTCTGCCTAAATCTGCAAATAAAGAAAATATTCAGTGTAAAACCTTCTTCTGAAAGAAGATGCAGAGGATGGAGAATTGAAGCAATCTATATTATTTGTTAGTGCAGCATCTTGCGTTTCTACTCACAGGTTTGTCAGAAACCTGCAGGGGGTGTCCAGAGTTCAGTGTAGGGTAAGGAGGAAAGACAGAGAAGGACTGGGAGAGAAATGAGCTAGATGTGCTCAAAGGGAAGGAAAGATCATGTCTTCCTCACATCTCTCCATCATCACTACACATGGCAAGAGAAAGGTCTTGGGCACTAATTTGGTTTCCATTTCTGTAGAATATATTAAGGGTTGCAAAGAAGCTGTATTTATCCCTACTAAAGCCCTGGGAGGCTGACTAGTCTGTAATCACATAGGAAGCCTGTGGCAAAACATAATTTGAGCTTGTGCCTTCTGGCTGCTAGTTCAACCATTGGCTTTTGCATTTTTTCTCTTTTTCTTGCTCCAGGGGGCAAAGCAGAGGGATCAGTTGATGGTGTGGACTGTAAAGGGACAGAGAGAATCAGTTTGGAGACAAACATGCCTGAATCAGCTTTGGGTTAGACAAAGTCTCAGTTTTACTATAACTTCAGGATGCTGGAGCAAGCCTACTCCATAGCAGACCAACAGTGAAAATGAAGTTAGGTCCTTCACAAAGATATTCTAAGCTAATATATTTAGAGTGTGGATTGAAACTCCCAGTGTTTTGTTCCTACCAGGACCAGTGTATAGTCTTCAGTTGTTTTTGTTTAAGTTAACAACTGGAAGAAACGCCCTTCCTCTGAGATCATTGATGGCTTGCAAACTTTGTCATAATGTTCTAACTTTCCCCTTCGGAGCAGTATTTGCTGTGCCAGCAGTCAAGCTGAGTATGGTAATTTCATTATAACTCTATCAAATGTGAATCATCACAATCCAAACATGAAAAGAGTCTTGTTATACTTTTTAAAAATACCTGTTCTAAATAATCACAACCAGATTCATAGGGAGTATAAAATTTACAAAGAAATCTTTTGGTTTGGTTTTCACACAAGAAAAAGGTCCTTCCTTTGAAATCTCAAGCATAAGCAGCCAATAAAGGCTTTGTTCAAAATGTCTTATTTATAGTGGCTAGAATTTTTTTTATTACATCGATAATGTCATACATTATCATGACATTTATCAATCATTTAACCTAGATAAACTTGTTATGTCTGATTTAATTCTGCTGAGATACATCTGTGCTTTTTGTGCTATTTCTAGCATTGATGGGGGTTAGAACTATGTTAATTAGAAGTAAGAAAATTTTTTTTACTAATTAGCCCACTATAATTTTGAAACCATGAACTGTATTCTTATTGCACAACTTCCTGAGGATGCTCTATTGTTTAGAAGAAAAAGTTACAAAAAACGACTTATGACTCAAATCTCTTATATTTCAGCATGACATATGGCACATAGTCATATTGCTTTCTCAGTTTCAGCAAAAAATATTCAGATTTTTCTCTTGTCTGCTACTTAATGTCCCATGAAATTTCAGAATGAAATGGCAAGCAGAGAGTGCACTCCTGAATTTTCTAAAATAATACAAAGTCATTCATGTTAAGAAAAGTGCAGAAAGTATTCCTTCAGGTGAGTTACTATCTGTGAAGTTCAGTTTATAAATAAAGTGATGTCAGACTCAGGAGATGTTATTATTCTTTTACTTTTCCTGTCACTCAGCTCACATTACCAATCTCATCCAGTCACATAGATTCATGGAATAATTTAAGACAAAAGAGACCTCTGGAGGTCATCTGGTCTAGCATCCTGCTTAAAACAAGCCTAGATTTGAAGTTGGGTTCAAATATTTCTCATGGTCATATTCAGTCAAGTTTGAAATCACTACAGTTGGAGAACATAAACCTTTTCCAAGTAATCTGTTCCACAATTTGCTTTCATGATGAAATAAAATTCCCAGGAAGGAGTGGTTAAAGATTCAGAACATGAATAAAAACTGTCATGACACAGTATCAGTTTTTTTGGAGAGGAAAAGAGTCTGAAACAGACTCTGCAAGGAGAATTATGGCTTGGATTTTTTGCAGTTATTGAATTCTGCCTCTGGGTGCTAAGTAAAAGTAGAAAGTTCAGTTTTCATGAGGTAGCTATTTAAAATGTGACCTACAGTGCTTGAAACACCATCCCAGAACTTCCCACTCTAGCACACACAAAAATCCCCAAAAACACATTTTATAAGTGCTTGGAATAAGAAAACTGCTCCATCCTCTAAAATCAAAGTGTGCAAAGGTGGCCTTTGATCAGCAAAGCAACTCCAGATTTAGAAGAGCTAAAAGTTGGAGCTTGACAGTAGCTGAGACCCCCTGAGATGGAGACTTCAGGTGAGACCTCTTTATTCCCACATCTGTATTTCTATTACTAGAAACACATCTACTAGATGTAGATTACTAGAAATTACCTCTATATTTCTATTACTGCTATAGGTACCGAGTTTTTGTTTTACTTACCCCGGGCTGTTCCCATTCCCATTCTGCCTTCCGAAGACTACAGACATCAAAATAATGCTTCCTTTTGTTTGCTCCTGTGCTACTGCTGTCATTCCTATCTCCCTGTTGCCATGCAGGAACTGATTACAGTACCATGTCCCTGCCCATGTGCAGTTAGTCAGCTGTTTGGGGCACTTTTTCTCCTTTCCTGTGGAAGACAATGTAATCTAGCAGGATTTTATATATTTTATGCTGACTAATCACATAGAGTAATAATAGACTCACAACCAATCTGGCTTTTTCTGAGAGACTATTTGCAGAGAGGAAAGAGTTTCTAGCCTTAGGCATGAAGATCAAATTTGTAGTGAGAATTTAAGATTTTTTTTCCATCTGTTCTATAAAGTAATGCCTGGTAGTCTGAGGAAGGAGTAGACACTCAGGGAAAGCGTCATTTATCCTTCTTCCGTCTCAGCAGAGCTCACCAGGAAAGACCCCCACAGTCCATCTTGAATTTGTAGAATTACCTTGACATCCATAGCTGCTTTCTTGCCATTCTGATTGCATTTACTCAGGGTGTATAACAGCTCCAAGTTAACATGCGCTCATTTTTTATTGTTTTACTTGCTCCCTGTTTTTTATTTGCTCCCTAAATTTGTCTAATCCCTTATACTATAAATTAATTACTAGAATCCTATTTACCTTTCTATGCTAATAATGATGCTTTACATTACAATGGACATACTAATTATTATCTGTAGCCACAGCAGAATTAAAAAGAACAGCATCAGAGTATCTTTCAGGGTGAAGGCCATCTTCTTTCTAAAATGAAAGCAGAAGCTGTAAGAAAATACAGAAAGGGAAAGAGGCTTATTTTCTCTTATTTGAGCCAGGAAAGGACAGGGTTAATATTTTGCCTTTCAGGTACTAAATGTGCTCCTTGAGTACTTCCTCTGATGACCTAAACATGGCCTACAATAGCCCTCATAGTTTCCTATCTTAAATAACTAGCAGCTTGATTGTGATTTTATCTTCTTTTTACTGAGACAGTTATATGAGAGCGCTGACCTTCAGCTAACTGCCTGTTTCCTCTGCACAGGGTACACAGGACGTGAGAACTTGGTTCAATTAGGCATGTTGAGTCGCATGTGAGTGGAGGCTTTGATCTCTACAAGCGATAGAATTGTTTTAGTTCACATGTTACGGTATCTTTGTGGCCTGCTTGTTACTACAGGGGAGTCCCTGACTCATTTCTACCTTCACAGTGTACATACAATGACTGATAGAGGAAAAATATCACCATGCTTGCCAGCAAGGCCAGAAACAACCACAATTGTTGTAACAGCTCTTCAGCATCTCAGGCTGTATTGTAATTTAGCTATTTTAAAACATTACTACACAAACTGAACATGTTAAATATGCCATGACTGTTGACAATTCAGTTAACTCCTTGATGTCCAAGGGGGGAGCAGCACCAAGTGCTATTCCTCAGGAGCTCGTACTGGGAGCACTGGTGTTTACCACCTTTTTCAGTGGATTGAGTGAGGAGAAGCTGAATATGACCTGGAAATGTGCACTCACAGCCCAAAAATCAATTTCATTGTTGGCTGCATCAGAAGTAGGGTGGACAAGTCAAGAGAGGAGATTCTGCCTCTCTACTCTGCTGTGGTGAGACCCCACCTAGAGTGCTGCATTCACTTCTGGGGCCCCAATATAAAAAGATCATGGACCTGTTGGAGAGCCACCAGAGGAGGCTGTGAGGATTATCAGAGGCCTGTAGCATCTTTGCTATGAAGACAGGCTGAGAGAATTGGGGTTGTTCAGCCTGGAGGAAAGAAAGCACTGGAGAGATTTTATAACACTTTCCAGGACCTAAAATGGCTACTAGAGAACAGGAGATGGACTCTTTACAAGGCCATATAGTTATAGGAGAAGGGAGAATGACTTTAAACTGGAAGACAATATGTTTATATTTGATATTGGGCAGATAATTTTACTGGAAGGTGATGAGGCACTGGAATAGGCTGCTCAGAGAAGCTGTGGCTGCCCCATCCCTGGAAGAGTTCAAGGCCAGGTTGGATGTGACCCTGAGTAGCCTGGTCTTGTGAAAGATGTCCCAGTCCATGGCAGGGGTATTGGAACTGAATGATCTTTAATAGATCTTCCAACCTAAGCCATTCTCTTTTATTATTTCCTCTGAGAGAAGGAAGGATTAAAACCTACAAAGGGCCATTGTTCTCCAGAGGAGGGTTGACCAGGAGTTCCTGTACAGGATGAAACGAACACAAGGATAGGAATTTTTAAGTCCTAATATACACATAACTGAGCCAGCAGAAGGCAAGTAATGTTGTAGACAAGAGTTTGGGTGAACTGTGACCTCAAGACTCAACTCCATCAAGCAGACAGCTAGACTTAAGTGTTTTCATCCACAACAGGTCTTGAGGTTTTGATGGCTTGCATTTTGGAATACCTAATTTTACTCAAAGATTGTGCAGAAGCACAGGTCCCTAAGCCAGAATAAGAGATGCCACCAGAGAGATGCTATAAGTTGGCTAACACAGTGCTTGAAATTTCAGTGCTTACTTTAGTTGTGTACATGATCTGCAAGACACATCATGCCTGTTGGACTGGAAGGGCTGTGACTAAATAAGTTAATTTCTGCTTGGTAGATTGTAAGTTGACCTCTGTGCTTTTGGAGAGAGCCCTTGTTCACATATACCAGGTGGGGAAGCAGATACCCTTAATTCAGCTTCCTTGATTTCTTAAGATTGTTTTCCAAATGTTTTAGCCTGCTGACACAGTGCTTTATAGTAGGTCTATGAGGAATGAAGCAAGAAAACAAAAATTACATAAAGCAACAAATCATTAATTCTTTCATTATGGTATAAATAAGTCAGTCTGTTGGACTGAGGTGTAATGGGCATTCCTTCCTGAATGGTATACTTTGCTTTCGCTGGCTCCATGATAATTTTTAATTACAGTGAAACATTCCTCAAAGTTTTTGAACATGATATTCCAAAGTTTTTATTGTTTTATAAAATGAGGCTTGAAATATTTTGTGGATTGTGTGCTGTGACAGTTAAGGTAAGAAGAGATTAATTTTATCTAATCATATTGCCCCATCTTACAGCAATGCAGACAGGCAGATACTGTAGTAACTCCAGCCACCTCTGTCCACTCTGTCCTACAGGACTTAATAGATCAATATGAAAAAAGAAACCCATAAATGTGCTGAAAAAATTTTGAATAGATGGAAAAGGACAAAAATTATGGAAGTCACTGTATATTTCACCTCATACAGCTTTAGTATAGGTTGTAACAGTAAAAACTGCTTAATTTCTAGAGCTTAGTTGAAAAATTAACTGACATCTCAACTCTGAACTTCTTAAAAACAGAATGTGCCAGGGCCACTATGTATTAATATTATTTAGTTACTGGAGAAAGACAATCACAATGTTTCATTGTTATCTTACTCCTTGTCTCATTCTATTCCTCGCTCTTCAGGCTAATAGCATTCCTCAATGGCAGCAGATACTAATGTCTTTCAATATTAGATATTAACAGTAAAATGTGATTTCACTTAGAGTATTTTCCCTGGACTGGGTTTTCCATTTACTACCACTTCACTGACACAGGAGAAGCTGATGAGCCTTAACTTACAGAGTTCACAACTTAAATCATGTTGGTTAATTTTAATTTGTCTGTTCTGTCTCATAATCAATGAAGAGGAAGTGAGCAGAGTGGTCTCCTTCCAGAGAGCAATGATCCCATTTACAATCTGAATCAGAGTCTGGAAGTGACCATCTCTTCTGACACTGCAAAAACCCACAGTGATTAGATCTCTTCTTTATATTACTTACTAAAGGATTATACTGAGAAGCAATGATTACATGAGGCCTTTCAATAAATGCTAGACAGTTCTTGGTAAAGGAGATTATTTGGAAGATCTTTGAAGAAGTAGCAGTAAAGCAATATTGTAAATGTTCAAAAGCATTTTTTTGCTCTGTTCATAATCATTGATCGTATGGTACCAGCCCATTGTAGGAAGCTTTTTTTTTATTATCTCATTGTTAATTCAGTTTTTGCCCTGTCAGATCAGTAAATGGCTAATACATATTTCTGTTTCTCTCAGTCAAGTCTTCCAGACTTTTATTGTGCATTACATAAGTGTTCTCGCTTTGAGAGCTGGGATATACTAATAACTTCACAAGCTAATGCCAAATGCTTCAGTGAGTATTGATGGGAGAACTACATTAGCTAGTACAACAGAACTGGCTGTCAGTTAAAAGCCTATTTTAGCCTCTTTCAGGACAACATGAGATCAACTGTAGCTAAACTGCATTTTAAGCTTTCCTTAACTGCAATGTTTCATCTTAATTACTGCACAGTGTTGGATGGGACTCTAAGCTACCTGATTAGTTTGAAGATCTGACAAGGGTTTGGGCTAGATGACTTTCAAAAGGTCCCTACAAACCAAACTATTCTATCCTTCTATAAATGTAATTTCTATAAAACAATTTTACATAACTACATTTTTTTGAGTATTGATGCGCCCCTCTTTAGAAAATATCACCTCTGTGGTGCAATTGGAGACAGTGCTAGAGCATTAATCAGTCAGCACCATGTCACTTAACAGTATCAGTTCTGGTAAAGAATTTGCTGGGAGTCAGCATTGTCAGTCAAGTCTGTGCATTTAAAGTGATGCTATTATTTTTCTGCCAAAGCAAGTCCAAACTTGCCAAGGATTTAGTCTGTTAACATGATACTATTAAGAACTGAAACTCATTCATCTTTAGTCGACCAACTCCTTCCAAAACAGGGTTGGTTCCATGTGTTGGTTTCTGAAATTTAATAGGAGGCAATAATTACTCTAGCTTAGGTTGTCTATTTAAAATTGCCTAGTCTTTCTTAACACAGCTCTTTATTACTGGTATCACATGATATGTTTGAACTATACTTTTATCCGTAGGATTTTCTGAATATGTAAAACATTTTGGATCTGATCCAAAATGTATGGATTACTTGTTGAGTTCCAAATCTTGTCTTGACATACAAAGCTGAAAAATAAAAAATTTCAGAGCCTTGTTCAGCTGCAAATGACTCAACTTCTGATTTTCAACTAGTTCTAAATTATTTAGGTCTGTGTATAAAATGTGATTATTCTGCCTCTGATGGGGTATATAGAATTTGCACCCGTTGTAACTGTAATTAGATAATTCTTATTAGATTATATCTTATTATATAATTCATATATTTGCCATAATTGCATACAAAACCCCTTGTGCCCTTGAATAACCTCAAAACACATCCACTAACTTAAACACATGGCTGTATGTAGGAGATGCAAGGCTGCCACATAGAGCTCTGCAAAAGGACATTATGAAGAATGAATACATTTTTAAAAAATGTCTTTACTGCTCACTCCAAGCCTCGAATGAAATGTTTTTTCTACAAAAAATAAAACAATTTTATATCCATTTTAAACAGCAATAGTTGGTGGTTTCTCTAATGTGTGTTTGAAACAGGGCTAGTTCCCATACCACAGTGTACTAGATATATTCTGTAGCTCTCTTACAAATAGGGTGAAGAAAGAGGGAGAGCACACAGGGTTTAGGTTTCACAGTTATTGTTAAGGGCTTCTTAACAGGTTGAAGGAGACATCATGTTCTTGTTAAATCTATCAAATATGAATAGGTTTGAATCTATACACATGTCCTTTCCCATTCATTTGAAAATCAGGTCCCAGTAACCTGAGTAAGCCTTACAGATAATATTAATACTAATAAAATAACCTTATTAATTACAGAATTATAATAACCAACTATACTGTGCACAACTTTGGGTGAAGTCTGCCAACTGAACTGAGGTACTTCAGTGGGTTATACCTTATTTTGTTCATCCTAAGTACTTTTGCAGATTTGCTTGGAAATTTGAAAAACCTCCCCATGTCATCCTATATCTAAAGCCCCTGTAAATTAGTGGAGGTAGTTTGAACTAGACTTGATTCACACATTGGTGCAAAAGTAACTTAAAATTATCTCTGAAAATACTGACCCCACTAACATTCTGAAAGAAAAATCTGAAAAAAACCCCTACAGATCAGGCTTGTACTAGAAATTCTGGACTATGTATTTAGGATGATACAAAATATTAAACCCTGTATGATATATTTGTTTCATCTTATTCAGGATTCAGAACTTGTAAGGAATAGAAGAAATCTCAGTGTAGGCACAATGTTTTTTAAAAGCAAGAAATCAACAGAAATAATGGCAGGAAAACACAGTAGTGTAAGAACTCATAGAAAGATATCCAGCTAAAGTGGATACCATCATCACAGATAATCATAGTTGCATATGCTCTCAGCTACTGTGTGGAAGCTAAAAGCCTAATGAAATTTTTGGATGCATAAATGGTGATATCTAGAAATTAGGAAATTACCTTTTTCTGCACACAGAGCTGGTAGGATTTTTACCAGAATATTGTATCCATTACTAATGTGAAAAAGTCTGGGAATAATAGAACCTTCCTGAAGTTTTCAAAGAGAGTCACAATTAGTCTGTTGGGTTTTGTGTGTTTGTGTTTGTGGGGGTTTTTTTTGTTTGTGTTTTTTTGGTTGGTTGGTTGGTTGGTTGGTTAGTTGGCTTTTTGTTTGGTTTTTTTGTTGTTTTTTTTTTCCCAGAGAAAGAGCTCAGTCTTCTCAGCTACATAAAGAAAAGGCTGAGAGAAGGGAAAGCTTGATTATATGAATATAGGGTGCTCAGATGTGATAGAATTACACAAAAGAAAGGGACTATTAATTTCTGCAGAGAAATTAATAACAGGAACTTTAGAGTTGGACGTTGAGGTTGTACAGATTCATCTTAGCAATCTCACAGTACAAGGAGTGAGGAAAGCCTGGGAGCCACCTGCCAGAAGAAGTGGTGACTCCCCAGAGGGATGAGAAGATTTGTCTGTAGCTGCAACCCTGAAGCTGCTTTCAACAAACTCATAGGATGTAAGTTAGGGTCCCTGATCTGATCTAGGCTATAATCCTGATTTTCTGCATGCTGTAGGCCAGGATCTAGAACCTAGACTGGTGATTATCCTGGGATCAGTCTATCCCACTCTTTCAGCAGTGAAGTTTAGATGTCCAATGTAAGAGGACACTCATTCATAACACTGAGAAGAAGAATTCTACTTTATTTGGCCTTTACTGGCTAGCCCTTTTTTTGGCTAGCTTAGCCTGCTTCTGAAGAGGGTGTTTTGGGTTTGGCTTTAGTGGGTGAGAGGAAGCCTGAAGTTAGAGCAGGTTCTACAGCGGTGAAAATCTAGCCCATCTTCTCTATTACCATCCAAATATATGGATAAAACTAATTAACAGAAAGATCAAGGGAAGAAAATATTCCTTTTGTCTGTATTCTACTGGTACTTCGTAGCAATTGTTCTATTTCACTGTCTAAATGTGTGCAGCACCTTACACAGTAATGCAATAGTCTTAGCTGGAAACAATTCAACAGTCTTTTTAATGTATCTATATCATCTATATCCATATCTATATCACCTATATCTATCTAGCTAGCTAGTTATCTAGCTATCTGGCTACCTATCTTTCTCATGACAGGAAAATGCATTTAAAAAATACTATTTCTTCAATGGAATATGAAAAATGTTGGTACTTAAAGCTGTATTGAAATATTTAGTATGCGTATTGATTTTGACATAATGTGTAATAACACCAGCTCACTATAGATATGACAAAGTGATTTTCATATCACCTTTGTTAAATGTGATGCGTGCACACACCAACTTTTATTTGCCTGAGAAATTACATTGATTTCCAGAATAAGATTGATGTAGTCTTTGTGATCACAAATGGTCATGGCAATCTTAGATTTATATTTCTTCACTTATGGAAAGCTTATTTTCTTATACACATTAATTACATTAGGTATGTGATAATACATTCTTTGGTGTTAAAATTAATTTCTGAGAAACCTGTGAGCAGACAAGATGCCAAACTAACTTTAAACAAAGGGCAGTCCTAAAAACAAGAACAACCCCACTCCCCAAAACAAAACCCATCCAAATTCTTGACAGGATATCTCCACAGTGAGATTTGTCTCAGTGGATATTCTAAGCTGACTCGGTACCGGCTGCCAGCTGATCTAACACCAATCCCATGTGCTCTGCAGGAGATGCCTTACACATACATTTTACTTGTGGTAACAAATCCCCTGCCACCTTCCCAGGAGTTTGAACTAATAAGTGGATATAATCTATAGCACATAGAAATGAAAGGAACAAACATAATACAAGAACTAATCAGAGTCCATGCTGATGACATTGCAGCTCTACCTACATGCTGGTTAGTTTATCAGGATACAATCTGGGGATGAGGAAACTGTTTACAGATGTACTCAAGCAAGTTGAATTCATCAGATCAGTCCCTTGGTTTTGTTTCTCACATTTTCTCCTTCTTCCCCTGTTAAATTATTGTCTTCATGTTTTCTTTTGAATAAAGCTAGGTAAGAAGAAACCACAAAAATGTGTGCAATGTAGAAAAAAACATATTATCAAATAATTCAACAACAGTTTTCAAAAATGAAAGATGAATTAGTTAGATAATGATAAATCAGTCCTAGAAAGATAAGAAAATACTGCTTGAGTCCTCTAATTTCCCACTAACATGTTATGATCTATTATATTGACACTTTTTGCTACTGTAAGGAAGTATAAGGTAAAATGCTGACCTTGAAGGTGTTTGCAGTATAGTGCTCAGCTCTTTTGGTGTGCAGTAACTTTTTAAATGTCAAAACCAATAGGAGGCTCATTTTACATATATTGCATTTAAAAATTTATAATATATGTTAAAAATATCTTTTCATATATAGGTACACTGAGGGAGTGAACTTTGCAACTGGTTCAGATGTTAAAAGAGGCTGGACTCCACGTACCTGTTCTCCAGCCACTCTGCCATGAAAACTTTATTTCTGATTCCCAGAAGTGGAACAGAATTTTAATTGTATCAATAGACTAGGAGTCAGATTTTTTTTCTTTTTTTTTTTTTTTTTCTAAATGATAGCAAGTTGTCTTTCATGAATTCAATCTCTTTATTTTTATAACACTATCACTATTGTATTCTGCCTTGTTGTACTAAGGTTTAGTATCCTGTACACATTTCTCTTCCTTATTTTTAGTGCCACATGAGCTTTACACATCCTAATGTTTCCTACCAGAAGTATTTATTTCTCTACTTTTAAACATTAGAAGCAATTTTAGAAGTTGTCTGTTTTTTCTTTGTCTGTATTTGTTTTCCTATATCCACACAAATATAATTTAGCTTGTGAATCCTTCAGGACTCCATGCTTATTTTAACCTTATTTATATTTAATAATAAGAATGGGCTGATATCAGAAACAGCAGATTTAGACACACTGGCAGTAGAAGAATCCCTCCTTTCATTTTTGTTTACACTATGTTTTACTTTCTTAAAAAAGTAGATTTTTATTTTTGTGATTCTAGTATGCAAACTTGTTAGAGCTTTTGAAATCTTCCTTCAAACATAAAAAGGCAAGTCTTCCATCAACAGGACAGGCAATGTGATACACTGTTCTGCTGTTCTGAATGTTCTTAAAAATATCAGGCTACATCCAGCTGCAGTTCAAGGAGAGCCAGCAAAACTAAAGTTAAGGAAACTTTCCTGTCTGACCGTTCAAAAGCCATTCTTGTCAGTCAGTCTCACACCACCTGAGCTGGGGCTGAGGCCCCTTTGCAGCTGCACCCCCACACTCACACAGACAAGGTCCCCTCACCAGATTGACCCCAGGTTTCCCATAGCAGATCCTAAGACATTAGGATCCTTAAAATAACTTAATCTTGGTACAACAGCTGGGGCAGGGACCTCAAACAAAGAAAACCCTTTCATACCCCACTGTCCCAGTGTGCCAAAGTCCAGAGTCCTCATCTCCTGCTATGTGTCCAAGTGCCCAGTGCCCTTGCCAACCCATGGATCCTTGTGCCCTTTGTTGTGCAAAGGGTCAGCAGCTCACAGCCTTTGGTGTGGGTCTCCCATATCCCAGAGCTCAACTCACAGCTTGCACTGCAGCTGCTCGTGGAGCTACCTGCACTGAATATAGTCCTCAACACTAAGTATTAAGAGCCCTGTTGAAGCTATGATCAAATTTTATTCCCATATTTAAAAATCTGAATACAAACTCGATGAGTTGTAAGACTGCCCTGTGTCACAGGGATAGGATCCATCTATTAGAATTGAACATCCTACCATTCCTGTCCTTCCACTTCAAAGTCTTGACAATTCTCTTAATACTTCTATTTAAAATTCTTAGATCATTTGTGTAAAAACTTTCTCTGGAAGGGCAAGAAGTTCCCTAAGTACTATGACTGCAACGCAAATCTGAGAGAAATAGTTGAAGAATAGGCAATCTACCTTTTTAGTTAAAATATTCCATGTCACATAAATGGACTATGGATTGTGGTGACAAAAATCTTACAAAAAAACTTATGACCTTGAAGAGGAAAGAGTTACATAACCATGAAATAGAAAAATCATTGCTATATTCCCTTCCTTTTTTTGCTTTAGTAATTCTTGAAGTTTCAGATCAAATATTCTGCTCAGGTTTGTAACTAGCTGAACTACGCAATTAACAGGAAGAACATTTTGCATGGATGCCCTACCTCAGGTCCACCAGCATGATCTTACCAGTCTAGTCCTTTCACATTGCATAAATGAAAGTGGGAATGAAGTGAAACTAACAGTAGACTGAAGCCTAAATCTTGGTTTGAGCTTTTAGTCAGGCTGATGGTCAGTAGTAGGAATAGAAAGGCAGGGAAGATATTGGAAATGAGGCTATGGATACCATGTTCAAATGGCAGCAGAATGTGGATGTCTGGTGAAGTCAAGGGAACTGTTTTCCCTGCCACAATGCAGAAAAAAATAATCAGTCTTCCACAAAATCACAGCCATGAGAGCAAGGTTATAATTTGGCTCTTCAAAGAGAATTTTCACTCACTCTTTACACAACCTAGGAAAGAAGAATGTCAGTCTTATTTACACAAACCAGGATAAATATTTATGAAAGGTTTTGACCCTCAAGTTTCGTGACATAAAGCATGCTAAGCTAATCCTATGTTCAGAAAAGCTGACACCTTCCTCTGGAACATCTAGCAGAGATCCTTGTTATTGCACAAGAGTGAATAACAATGATCATTGATCTGATTCATAACAAACATTTCTGTGGCTTCAGTGGATTGTGTGAATGCAAAGCAAGAATGAGGTTTGGAGGTTTAAAAAATGCTTTATTATAGCAGAAAAAGAGATAAATTCTCTATCCTGAATACTGGAAATTAAGTCTGTACAATGATCCAGTTTTTCACTTTGTTTTAAAACACATTCAGCTTTAAATTCAAGTATACATCACCCTGTCTGCTGTTGCCAACATAGCTGATGAGGAAATGTTGTGTGATTTCGGACAATATCCAAGTAGAATAACAATAATTTCAGAGGTGGGCTTGAAGGCTCCTTTTGAAATAAAGTGCAGCAGAGGACATTCTGCAAGAGTTCTTCCCCTCTTCCCCTCTGCTCCTTGAGTGAAAGTATTCCTAAAAACAGCAGGAATATTCACAAGGGATGACTACCATCAGCCACGCTGGGCTTCAGCCAGAGGTCTTTTATTAATAAAGTGACACTTAAGGTTTCTTCCTCCTATGCTAGAAAAGGTGTTACCATTCCTAGATCTTGTCTTTGGAAAAAACTGTAGTAACATCTGCTACTTGTTGAATTATTGTGAGCTATTTCTTTACCTGCCTTTTTGAATGCATTTACAATAAACTTTTGAACAGGAATTCTCTTAATACTGTAGTACAATATGACTATTTTCTGAATTGAGACACTGCTAAAAATAATAAAAGGAGACAATTCTTCCTTAGGTGACATGGCTGGATTTTTTTTTAATGTTTGCTCCTTTACAATGTTTTCCCTTTTTTCTTCACTCTGGATCCTTATACTGTATCCTGAGCTTTTGTAATACAAAACTAACATGTTATTTGCTGTGATCCAAGAAAAATATTCATTGTTTCAATTACTTTGGTGCAGAAATAGTAGATAGAATAGTGAACAAGAACATCTGGAGCAGTTTTTGGACTGAATTTCCAAATTACTGCAGAATTTGACCTGTGTATAATAAACTTGCCTGTGTCCCTTGTATTTCAAACAGGACTTATGCCAGATCTCTGTGAAGGTGAGACAATCCATCTCAACAGGACTAACCCACTGGGAAATAAAGGATTACTTTAATCACTTCAAGTTATCAGGAGACTTTTATAATAAAAGATGCACTTTCCTGATTATACATCCTCGTCAGAAATACCAGGAGAGTGACTGAGTTTTGTGTGGCTTGCATATCTGCTTTAAGGCTGCTGTGACAGCAAAACTTGGCAGAATTAAATATGAATCTTTGCATGTGGTTTCTATAAATCCAACATTTTCCACTTTATAATCCAGAAAAGATGATTGAGCAGATGGTAATGCAAGCCACTGGATTTATGCATTTTTTTCCTAAAAACAGGAGTTTTCACTCTCAAGAACAGCTTATGTATGAGGGCCTGAAAAGGCTGAATACTAATTTTTTTGGCAGAGCACCATGCTCACATAACCTAGGTACACAAATAGTAGTTATAAATAAGCTGACTGTAGGAGGTACAGAAAACAAATTCTTTCTGTGTCAATGAATTATCTCAGTCAACTTCAGATATGCATATATATATATATTTTTTTTTTGTGCAATATTTTAATCCATTTATAAAACAAAGAACTAGTGCTTGTCTGCATTTGTATAATCTAAAAAAAGTATGTTAAAACCAAAAAATATAAGGAGCAGGATGCATGAAACATGAGCATGGACATAGTAATGAATGCATTTTTATTTTAAGAATTCTTCTCAGGAGCTGTTGTAAGCAGTGACTCAATACATAACTTATTAATAATGCTTCATAAGATGCTCTTTCAGCAGGTTTTCAACTTTCCTACTGGGGCCCCATGTGAACTAAAAACAAAGCCCTGCATTTTATTATTGCTCTGTTATTCTTGCAAGATTTCCCTGAAGACTAAAGTCTCTCTGCTCTGCCTGGGAACTATGCACAGACCAAGGAAGTCCCAAAACATTTTCAATGACTATGCTTTCACTGTTACTGATGTTCCTTTTTGTCACAGGATTTTTTCCTGGGTATATGCCATGCTTATTCAAGATTTCCAGTCAAAAATACTCAATTAACCTCACCATAAAACCATGGAAGGATAATCTGTCTCCTACTACCAGGCACAGCAGCATGGATGCATGGCCTATGATTGTGCTCAGGAACTTCTGCAGTCAGCAGGAAGCAAGAGGATCTTTCAGGAAGCAATTCTGCCAATTTAAGGCCAGAGTGACCTTCCAGCAGAGCCTTTCACTCATGTTCTAGCTCAGAGAATCCCTGGATCATCGGGTGTCCCATCAGCGCCTCTGTTTTAACATGTCTGTCACACGTCCTGTGGTGGCAATCTTGCTGTGGATGGACTTCTGTGCCCTGTGAGAGCTAACCAGCACTTGCAGAGACACAGTGGGTTGTGAAGGGAGTACTTAGGAGCAGTATCCTAGACTGAAAAATCCTTCAGCAGGGATTGTGTCTATTTGCAGCTCATACAGAGCTGAGCACATTTTTTGGCTCTTTACACTGAGCAATAACTCTTAATAACAGCACTGTCTGCAGGCCAGAAATGCTCTGATTCATCTCAGCTTGTAATTCTGGTGTCTGTATTATTGTTTCTTCATCAGATTTTTTTTCTGAATGGATCCTACATACTTTCACACCAATCAGGGTGTGATTTTTATTCTTTTTTTAATTGTGGTTTCCAACTTCCCCTACCCTTTATAAATGCTTTTTAAATTTCCCATTTCCTGCTTGATGCTGCAAAACCCTGTTGCACTAAAATGCCCACTAGCTTTGGAATGCATCCTGGTAGTGCTGCACGGCAGAAATCCTTGCAGAGCCCTCTCTGGACTCCAGCAACCTCCTGAAGACTGTTGACAATTACAAGAGCTTTGTGATTCACTTTTGCCATTCTCATGAATTTCCCGGAAGAATCATTAAGGATCTTGTATGGGTAGAATATTATAATTTCCCAGTCACAGGCAGGTAATTTAAATGGAGGGCACAGCTCTTTGCCATCAAAAACACGTCTGTTGCCTATTACATCTGAAACTCCCCCTCCCCTTCAGCCTTTGCTCAGAGTCCACATTTCTGATCCATAGCAGATGGAACAAAATGATTAAGCTTACACATAAGGACCAGATCCTGCAGTCCTAGCTCCTTTCGTATTCTGGCAGATTTCCCATTGACTTCAGTGCCAGAGTAATAAACATAGAAGGACAGCTGGATCAGTTGCAAAGATATTATTGTCATCTTCCTCTATATTTCTCAGAATATTTTTCACAGACTGATTACTGAGATGTAGGGCAGTGTATTTTCCCTACCCAATGCCTTGTTTGTATTCACTATGTCTAGTGAGATTCCACTGTGTCAAAGTAATGCTTTTAAAATTTAATATTCAAATTCTAATTCATAATTGCAAAAGGTGCAACACCTTGCAAAAGATTTTACAATGATCTGAAACAGGTCAATTCTCTTTCCTGGAAACTATCTGTGGGAGATTCTTTAACTATTTTGTCCTTCTGTTTCAAGATATTTTTTTAATATCTGAGTAAAATGAACTTTGCATGCAGCAAGCAGCATTGTGAATACCTTGAAGGATATGCAGATTGCTTTGAGCACCCATTGGAATGTAGTTTACATCAAATAGTTACAGTGAATCACTCCACATTGACTTGCCTGCTTTGTTTCCAGAGTTTAGTACACAATTCAAGTGAGTCACTATTTTAACATTGTATACCTTTCCTGTTTATAAGCACTAGAGAGAACAATCTGGAAATTATTTCAGAAGGCATTTTCATTTCTGCAAATATTACTCCCATACTTTATCTTCTACAACATTTACTCTCCTTACACTGCAGATGGTTTGGGGAATTGGTTTTTCTTTTACATTTCATTCTAAACACTTGGGGACAGAACTGTTGTTAAATTTCTGTATGTAAATAAGGAATGACAACATATCCATAAACAAATGTGCATTTACTATGTATAAATCACTGAAATTCCAATAAAATCAGAAGGGGGTGATCCCATGGTTAGGTAATTTGGGCAGAGCCTTCTCTGTTCATGTGCTTACTGCATGAATTTGGAAATCTAAACTTCATCCTCCCTCTCTTTTACTTACTTAATTGAGGTATCTTATTTTTTAGACTCTTTTTGTTATCTATGGAGAAAAATAAGCACCTATAATGTGCCTGCCCACTCTCTGTATTCAACCTCGAGATGGGATGGAATTAAACAGGACTCAGCTGTTGGATTTGAATAGATGTCTAACAGATTTTGTTAGCCTGGTCATTATTTTCTCTGTGTCCCTTCTTCAGTTTTAAAATGGAAATAGTTTTAAAACTCTCCCAAGATTGTCTTGGTGCTGACACCTAAAGAAATTATTAAAAATGCATCAATGAACTGAAACTAATAAAGTGTGGGAAGACCAGTCACCAGCTTCTTAATGCAGCTCTGAAGTCTGGTAAAACAAAGGATTTCAATATAGATATAGTAATGACAAGAATTTAGCATCCACACTTTGAGACCATGGAAAGATCTAGCAAAATAAAATATACTGTGGCTGGTCTGGTCATAACTGTTGTAGACTGGATGTAAATGAAATAGCTTAAATCAGTTTGAATGAGTTCCAAGCATTTCTCCAAAAGGCAAAATGAGAGGATTAGGTCACCCAGACCTTTTCACAAGTATGTAATTTTATTCTGCTCTAAAGCCAAAGTTTCCCTTTCAGTTTTTGGGTTTGGTTGGGGGGTTTTTTTGGGGTTTTTTTGGTTTTTTGTTTTGTTTTGTTTTTTTGTAAAATTACTGAACTGATTTCACAATCAAAAGTACAAGGAGTCTTTCCACATGGTCATGGTGTTATTCCATGTTATGATTCACAATTTGTATATAGTTTCATGTGTACTTATTGTTTCCACTGCAGACCAATGTGTGCAGATGCACTCACTGGTCTGCAGTTTTCCAAATTACAACCCCCTGAAATCCAGAGGAATTTCATCCCCTATAGCATAGAAATGCCTGTGAGATACAGAAACAAGAGGAAAGTACAAGAAAGGAAGCAGGATTAATATCAGCCTAAACAGGAACAATCAGCTAACAGGTAAATAATGAGTAGGTAAAAGAAATTCAGTGAAGATAGCTAGGTTGTAATTAAACAGTGAGATGAAACTAACTAAAAGATAATCTAAGTTGCAAACCTGTGAATTTTCCTAATAGTGGGCTTTGTTACACTAGAAATAATCTCCTGGAGGAGCCAGTGGAAACATTACCAGATAAATGCATTTGGAAGAATGAAAAATTTTTGAGTACAGGGAGATCTCCCACTAGAAATTAACAAATGAGTTTACCTTCTTTCTTCATTGTGCAACTGACAGATATCTGAGCAGTAGGATAAAATATAAAATGTGAGGCAAAGATACAGGTTTGATTCCCAGGCTTGCTACAGATTTTCTGTGAGAACTTGACTAAATCACTAAAGTTCTCATTTAGAGCTGACTGGGAAACAAATTTCACTGCTATGTAGAATGTCAAGGTTCAGGGAGGAAAAAAAAAAGAAAAAAGTTGTCCTTAACCAGGATGAACTTTGGCATATTGCACCGCAATGAAATTCTGTGGGAATAAGAAAGGCAATGACCTCCCATTCCCTTGCTACTGCTCAGCTCCTGTTCACGTGGCAACCAGCTGGAGCGGAGCTCTGAGGCATCCTTCCAGCAGGTGCAGTTGTGCTTACAATGTTTTCTCTATTGCAGTCTGGTTGAAGCACAAATAAAAACACATACCCCCAGGGTTAGCTGCTCTGCCTAGGCTCTGCTTGCTCTGCAACAGCTCCTCTGACTTTCCACTATATTTGGCTGGCACAGAACAAGCTCTTCCCAATTACTGCCTCTGGGAGGGCCACTTCAGTGAAGACTGGTTTGGGCTTTGTTGGCTGCTGAGAGAGGAGAGAGAGCCTTTACCTCTGCAGCTTTGTTCCCTTCTGACTTTGTGCCGCTGGGAAATCTGTATCCACAGCAGCTGCCAGGATAAGGATAACTGCAGTGTTGGAACTCTCTTCCTGAGCTCCTCTGTGGAAAAACGTTGAGTTGTCATACAGAAAACCCACGCTGTGATCTGGTAATGAAGATCCAACCCTTTTCCCCATTACTTGCGCTGTCACAGTTGCTGGGTTCCGCTGCCTTCTGGGCACTCTGTGAAATGAATGCTTCTTGCAGTGTGTAGTCACTTGCACAACATACAGACACTAAACATTTTGCTGCCTCAGGCAATCAGCATTTGACTGATACGTGTGAACTGGCTCTGGCTGCTTCTGTCTCCATTTGCTGTTCCAGGCTCTTTGGGTTCCTTGTTCGCTGCTCTGTTGGCTGTCTGAGATGTTTCTCAGCACACAGTCCAGGATAAAGCAGGTGAGGAAGAGGAACAAAGACCCTGATAGTTCTTAAAATTAGATTAACTGTCCAGCCTCCAGCTAGACAATGGCATTTTTGAACATATACTTTGCTTTCACTGGTCTGTGCTCATTTGCAGGCAACCCACAATGGGAGCATCACTAAAATCTGTAACAGGGATTATTTTACAACCTGGAAATGGCACATATCTGTTCAGTTGTCAATACTAAGTCCAATGACTTCTTTGGCTTAATATAGCTATACATGTTATACTGCAAAATTTCTTTAAAATTATCACCTTCAACCGGAAATAAGTAAGATGTGAACAGATTCATTGTTAGCTGCATAATGTAATCTTCTACTCATTACCCATAAGATTTTAATAATAGTTGTGCCCAGAAGTCTCATGCACAAAGAAGTGATGTTACATTATGGGATGTGTTCCAATTACTTAAGAGCCAGTCTTGGTGTCCATCTAAGTAGGCAGGATGAAAAAAGGAAGAAGTGTATGTTGATGCAAAGGTGAGTCACAACACAGTGAGTGACAACATGCTTGACATGGGAAACAATTAAATTGTATTTCAGTGCTTTTACACCAAGTCTTTCTTCTGCTCCAGTCTCACTCTAGTGTTTCATTCAGCTGTGTTCATGCGGGATTTGTACATGCAGAATATATTAAACTTCCAACAACAAAGGTGACCCGCAAGAAGATTTTTAATACCCTGTTGTAGTGAGCTCTGTGTGTAAATTAATCCCAAAATTAAATCTGTAAATGACTACCTAAGGCTTTCGCCTTCCAGTTTTTCTGATACTTGGGAAAGAAGCTTTTAGTAATGTCTACTAATTTTTTGACTGCAGATAATGCTGATAAAAAGAAGCAAATATTAGGAGATGACTGAACATACATATTAAAAATTTTCATCTGCTGCCCTGAAATCTAGTATACGAGCCTGCATTTCTTGAGGAATCACAACACCATGAGTCTGTCATTGCAAGGGGCTCCAAGCCAGTCTTCTTTTAGCAGTGGCAGCAGATGCTTGATTCCCTGGGTTTAAAATGTGTCTTCAACCACTGCTACAGTCAAGATCTCTGTATACCAATAGCATCTGCAGAAACAGACTGCAGCAGCAAACGTCAAGGAACACCACCAGCGTGTGCCTTGAATGTGTCCCTGCAACTCCAGGGCTATTACTCTGATGAACTAAAGCAGAACTTGGTGCACTGCCATTACGTAATAAAGGTCACTTCCATGTAGTAAGAAGGACTGCTTTTGCTCTGAGTCTGTACATCTCACCAGCACGCATGGCAAATAGGGTGTGGAGAGTTAAACAGAATCCTCCTTTCAGACCACTGAATAGCAACAGTGTAACTGTACTATGCCAAACATACCACCTCCAGAGTTTCTGTAGAGGATGTACTACCCAATGAGATTTGGCTGGCAAAGCTGTGTATTTTGAGTCTAGTAACCCATCTCCCTATTCAAAATTTCTTAGTGTTCTGAGTGTTTCAATTAACTTTTACTGCAAGCAAACTGAAGTGAAATATAACCTAAATTCTTCATCTTCTTCTTAGTTGCAAGCACAGACAATTTTTGATTTGCTGTTGTAGGCATCTGCAGAATGGAAACCAAGTAGAGTTCACTCTAGGTACTGCATTCAAAACTCCTAAAGCATGAAGTAAAACATGGTCAGTTTATTTTCACTTTTATTTGGGTTAATGAAAATTAGCTTGAATAATTTCCAAATCTCATTTCTTACCAATAGGTGGCACTAACATTTTCTATTTTCTTCATGACATATTGCCAGTAGTGAGATTTACAGTCTACTCCAGTGGTAAATTACCTACTAAATCATGACGAGTTCTGTACTGTTCCTTTCCCTGCAGATTGTGGCTGATCACTATGCAGTGGTACATGTTTTGTTCTCCAAGCATTTCACAAACTCTGAGTGGGATGTTTTGCTAGATACATTACCAATAATTCAGGCTGCTGTTCTCTTTCATGTTGTGGGAGTCATTTTTAAAATGTTTTATTGGAGTCTGGGTTTATAGTGGTTTGTTTAGGTTTGGGGATTGGGGTTTTTTATGTTTGATGGCTTTCTTCAGCGTTTCACACAAAGATATTAGTGTATCAACTTTTTCTAAAAATGATCCTGACTTTCCCCCTTTGCAGGTAATAAAAAATTGAAAAATAGAGTTTTAAAAAAGCCAAGTCTTTTTTTTTTTTTTTTTTTTTCTGTTTCATGTTGATCATTCATTGTATGATCGCAGCCTTTACAGCCAAGATTCTACTGAAAGTAATTTATCGGCTAGTCCCTAAAAAAATTCAGTCATGTGAATGTTATAGTTGTTTTGGAGAATATGGTACTAAAACAATGCAGGAAAAGTCACTGGAACCAAAAGCAAGAACAGCTATGGCAAACTCATTTAATTGATTGAGAGAATATTCACTCCCTGTTTTAATGGGAGAATCCTTGCTCCCAGTGGACAGATCCACAAGAAGTAACATGAGAGACCAATGGTTTTCTTCGCCAGTCATAATTTTCCTATTCCAGATTAATCACCAATGGACAAAAGACTTTAGTTTTCCAGTCGAGATTCCCAGACAAGATTGTTTCCTTATTCTTTCCTTTCATAGTCATCATTACAAGAATGTGGTTTCAGAGTTGTAACAGTCATTTTGTGACTCATAATCCCAAATTTTGTAACTGTTTTATTATTAGGAATGTGAAGTTTGATTCACAGATTCTTTCTTATTCAGCTGAACTCATGGTGCTTCTGGTCAGGAAATAAGAATGCTATTTCACCTAAATTTAAAGTCTAAAGCCTGCCTACCTATCAGCCTCTATGCACAAATCATTTTGAATTGTTTATTAAGTTTGCTGTTCTCAGAAACATTGTGAAAACAGAGCCTATCCTATGGATGACTGCCAAGATTAATGAAAGTTTGGGCATCCAAGCGTCATTTACATAGAAGTTGGTCCCCTTAAAGCATAATTTATACCACTGACTTGCCACCTTTATGTCTTGCTTATTCATAAATCAAACCAAACTTCATTGATTCTGTATCACCTTGTTGCAATCTGAATATTCACTTCCCCAAGCCTCATATTCTCAGACTTGTCAGGTGCTTAGAGTAATTTCTCCAACTGAATGCCACATCTGCATATGCAACACAAGCACATGAGCTGAAGAAATATCTAAGACAAAAATAATCATCAGTATTCTTTACATCTCTGGTAACCTTGTCATCAACTTCTGTTCATGCCATACAGGTGTCTAAAATCCATTGGCAATATCTGAAAATGCCCTTTGTCTTGAATTTAAATTCTTGCATTACTCTAGGGACTTCAGTGTTGTGAATATGGCCTAAAATGAGAGACATTACGTTATCCAAACTTTTCAGGAGAGTCAATGTATTTAAAATAGTTGTTATTCCACTCCTTAAACGATTTAACATTTTGCTGGCCTTTCTACAGCCTTAATTAACTTCTCCTTTTTTTTTATGCTGAGCAGTCTGGAGGTTTCCATTTCTCTACAACTGAATGATTCCAAAACACATACCTATAGCTGAAACTTGTTTAATTTGGGATTCTAGGTATCCACCCTGTATTGCAAAAGTAGACTGTGTGATGCAATATTGTTTTCAGCTGCAGACTTTGTAAAATAAGTATTGAGTAATCACAATGTATCTTTATCCTTGTGTGTGTTTAGCAACCCTACAGGTCTGGATGACAAAAAGAATTTGCCCTTGGACAGCAATTTAACAAGACATCAAACAGTCAGGATGAAAAATAAAAACTTTGCTTATATTTCACAATGAGTAGAGATTGAATAAAGAACCTCACAGTCACATAGGGCAGGATTTTGAGCTTTTCACTTTTAGATGTGGGCAGATGCTCTAGGGAGGTCTGGAAGCAGAAATGAGAAATTTTCTCTTTTTGCATCCTATGGAGTAGCTGTCAGAAGAACAGCTGTACAGGCACAAGATATTTCTTGACCTTGCCATCAGCACTAAATAAATGTTCAATCATGATTGGAGGAAAATGAAAAGGAAAAAAGGGGGAAGGGAAAAAAGGAAAATTGAGAAAATAAAAAAGAAGGGGAAAGGGAAGGGGAAGAGAAGAGGAAGAAAAAAGAAATAAAAGAAAATGCTACTTAATATGCTTCAATATACTCCTCAAATGAATCCTAAAAAACAATGGGATAAATACGACACAGGAACCAACTGGGGGTCATATTAAGGCTTGTCCAAGTAGTGACACTTTCCAAAGAAGTCCATGAGGAAAGCACTTGTTAACATCTCTGAAGTCCCACACTGTGTCCCAGAGTCCAGTAAAAAGACATAATGCAGTTGATATATACTTGATACAGAAATTTAATCAAAAGAGAAGATATCTGTGGTTGTGGCACAGATGGTACTGAGGTGACAGTGTTTAGGGAGTTTGCATACTCAGGAGCAGAAGAGTGAGGAGGCACTCTCTTAAGAGGACTTGTGTGCCCCTTTGCAGCACAACCTGTCTTCTGCTGTTGGGAACCCAAAAACTGTTAGCCAAATGAGCTATGACTGTATTTAACTGATCTCACTGGTCTGAGGAGGTATCTGCAGTCAGAAATGTTGCTGACCTTGTCATTGACTGCCTTGCACTGAGCCTCTATTCAGACTGCAGGCAAATCCCACTCCCTCACAGCAAGCCACTCTTGGAAGGACTCTGATTTGTCTTCCTGTTAATTTTGTAGGAACAAAAGGGGCACATGAGGTCTTCTGGGTCAGACACAGAGTACACCTTACAGCTCAAGGTGTTTTGGAACAGACACACTGCAGAGAGGGGAAACACAGGTTTCCTACAACACTTTCCTTGTCTAGACTCTTGAATATTGCTAAAGGCAAAGAATGGCAAAGGCCTGGCAGCTCCTATCTCAAGCTCACAGTCAGATTCATGTGTGCCTTCCAGGATAAATGTAATCATTGGGCTCGGGCTTCCCAGCTCACCCTGACTTACACTCCCTGTGCTCAGAAAAGAGGGTGGATTTAGAAGAATTACACACACAAAAACACAGTTCAGCACTTGGTCATAAGGATTGCTGAAATTAAGTTCATAACTGATTTTGGAAGACAAACTCCTCTAAAAATCTGCTACCGACCGCCAAATAGGCCATGGTTCATGCAGTCCATCTCCTCTGACTTCCTCCATCTACACTCTAGGTGACTACACTAGAACTAGTGACTTTAGGCTCAAGAGAGGGAAATAGATGCTTTTAAAGAGTGAATCATCTGACCTATTTTAGATATGTCTGTTAAGAAGAAACAAATAAACGTCTAAAGTGCCTTTTTTTTTCTGTTGAATCTTAAGGAAATTCAGAAAACTAGATAAGAAACTATTCAGTAGGTGAATCTGACCTCATGTATCCTGGAACACCCATTGCTAAGTTGCAATTCACATTATCTAATTTAGGCAGTGACTGACAATGCAAGGCTGACATTTGTAGCTTAACTAATAATCTGTGTCGAGGTGGTACAGCTGGTTGAGAAGGAACAAACAAGCAATTAAAGGAGTATATTTATTTCCCATGAATTCAGTCTGTGTGTGGTTTTGATTTGATGACTTTGTCAGAAGTCTCTGCTAACTTAAGTCTCATAACAGACAGAAACATCTGTATGACAGCAGGCAGGAAAAAAATTGTATGTAAGAAAGTTAGTTTCTGAGGGTGCAGGGAAGGAATGACAGCTTCCTTTTGGACCAATATGACATTTATTAAATTAGGAATCTAGTACTTAGATTTGGTTGCTGACTTACTAGACCTCCTCAAGTAAAGTTTTCAGTAGTTCAGTGGAGTGAGATAAGGTTGTTAAACACGTACATAACTTAGGAAACTGCTCTGTCTGCTGACTGTATCAACTGCTGTCTGTATCTTCCTAAGTCAGATGGCAATGCCCTAGGGAGCAAGGAAGGCGCTGGAGTTCCTGGGGCTATCTGCAGAGCAAGCCTCATCACCACATCAACTTTTCCAGCAAATGACAGGGTTAAATCACTCCCTGCCTCATGTGGATAGTGGTGGCACTCCTGCAGGAGAGATTAGTGCTTGCTCCCCTTGCTTCTGGGCAAGTACAGGGGATTCATTTAACACCTCCGAATTTCTCAGACTTAGAGAGTTACTTCAGGAATAAAAAAATGAAGTAATAGAAATCAGAGGACTGGATCCTTGTTTGGATCTTCCAGCTGTTTTACATGGCTCACATCTCACCAGATATCACAAATTTCATTAAAATACTTCTGTAAAATTTGCAATCTGAGCTACTGTTTCCAAGGGTCCGTTTTATCAAATTGCACAATGATGTCTCAGCTGAACATATATTTTCTCATTTTATAGGCTTTTCTAAGCCTTTTGCTTTATTTTAAATGACATTATTGCATTAGCTCACATGGGCCTGCAATTTCTGTGTTTAAAAAAAAAAACCTTGAAAACAACAAATGCAACTTCTTTAGTTTATACTAATGTTGCAAAAATATATGAAAGGATATTCTTGTAACATCAAATCTGTCTTATCCCATATTTATGAAACTACTTTTGATTCTTTGACATTGATTTCTCTTGTCCATCTTCGTTTTCAGCAATATAGTGTGAAATTAAATGTATTTATATCTTAAGTTCTTAAAACCAAAGCCATCTTTGTACAGAATCTAAAGTAATGATAACTTGGGTGGTTGCCCAAGTATTTCATCCATGTAAAAGTTTTAATATTGATGCAGCATTGTTGCTAAAGATAGCAAGTCAGTTGCAGTCACAGTCATCACATTTATTTTAAAGATGGTCTGGCACAAAGTTTGGCATATCCTAGATTTCTCTAACAAATGTCTCATTGGGTCAGGTTGCTGTTATACTACTTTAAGACATGTCAGAAAGTAAGGAGAGGGAAACTTGTGAAATCTATCCTCCAATTTCTTCCACTGGAAAAATATTGAAGAACACCCTACCCAATCACATTTATCAAAATCTTTCCTCTTTTATTTATATGCTGGTCTTAATTATGTGTTTCATCTATATGCTGGTTTTAGTTATTTGCTAAGAATAGCCTTTGATAATCTGTTTTCTCTTCCAGACTGTTTGTGACTGAATCAAACACTATTCAGTACTTACTGCTCAAAATTTTAGCATAAAAATGGTTCAATTTATTGTAGACCCTATGTCAAACTGCTATCAAACTGTTTCCAGTTCCTTCTGCAATGAACATGGCACATTGCTTATTGTATTTTCAACAAGGCAGTCAGTCAGGCTATGAGGTCTTGAAGTGAAGTCTTCATTGGTTCCCTCAATAGTTTCCTTAAACAGTAATTATATCCATCCCACGTAAAAATGTATGCTCAATTTCTAATTTTTACTGCATGGCTTTTTCTGCCTCTTATTGGCTCATATTGTGTCATCTGTGTTACTTGTCTGTGAGCTTTCTGTGACGTTGACATTTGTTTAGCTCCTGGATACTGTTAGCTCTTAACAAAGCATTGTCCTCAGCTGGATGTGGTATGGGGAGCAAGGGTACATGGAACTGGGATTGTTTCCACCTCCTTTCAGCACTGTCTGGGGAAGCTCCTTTGCAGTTGGTAACCCATGCAATCAGAGCAGGGCTGGATCCACTCCCTGTTTCTCCCAGGTTCTCTCTCATAAGAAAATGCTACCAGTAACCTCTAAACATGGAGGTGGAAGTCCAAACTCATGGATGCTTTTACAAAGGCACTTTCTGTCTGTCTTGTGCCTGTAGTGGCTCTTCCCATGAAGAGCCAGCTGCATTCAGGCACACCTGGCTCGTTTGCAGAGCTTTGTGTACAAAATGCCACCTGCTCCATTTCCATAACTCCAAATTGTGTCATCCATGAGTCATGGCAGCCAGCCTGCACCAGGTTAAAGGCAGCACTACTGTATCTACCACTACTAATAAGTGTGAAAGATTTATTAAAATAAAAATTTTAAAAATGAATAAATAAATAACAGACATGTAGCAAATGTAAAAATAAAAGCTCATGGTCCTGCTGCCTTTAGACATCCAAATAAGGCACCAATATGGAAAGCAATGGAGGTGAAGTTTCCATTCCACCCATTCTTGTGCAATTCTCCTGTTTGGATGAGGGATTTCAGTTTTCCTGGAGTAATTTTAATTGTTTACAGTAGCAATGTAATTGCTTTTAGAGGAAAAATGAAAGAAAAATACTTCTGAAAACTTTGAGGTATTTGAATTACATGGGCTAATCCAAGGTTAATTAAGTAGAAGAAAAACAGCAGAAAGAATTATTGAGAATTAAATTATATCCAAGTGAGTGTTAGCATTAGGAATAAACTAATAGATAGGATGACTAAGATAGAGCACTGGATTTATATTTTACTTATATAAAGGAATTTCATTCTTGAGAAATATATAGCTTTTATAGAGACCAACAAATGTTATTATCATGATTATACTTTGGGGAAGCTACAGACTCATGAACTAAGACTAAATGAATCATATGCCAAAGAACAAAGAGAACTGCCAACAGAACTAGGTCTCCTGGTTACTTTGTCTTTTCCTTTGGACTTTATTGAATGAAGCATAAATCATGTGCATAAATTTTAAGGAATTTCTTCCTGTTGTCTTTATCAGATATTGCACTTTCTATCATTTGCATAAATGGAAAAGAGGAAGCCTTTCTTTGCTGGGTATATATATATATATATTTATTTTTTTTTCCACAGAGCTTTAAGAAATTAATTGAGAGCAGATAGAACTGATAAGGAACCCGGTGGAGTACTAATATCTGTGAGTTCATGCTTCTAGAATATTTTAAAATTCGAGTTTCAAGTTTCAAAAAAGCAATGATATAATAAAAAGGGAATTTTGTGTGGGCTGTATGTTAAGAAGCAATGCAGAGCATTTCTAATGTGCACATAGATAGTCTTGGTGCCTTGAGCAATGCACTTGTGCTACATGAAAATGACACCTGTCCATTGGATTGCCTTGTTCATTATATGTTTGATCCTCAGACTGTCATCTTTTGGTTTGGCTTTTTTTTTGTGACTCTCTGTTCTGTCTGATTACAGTCTGAGCCTCAGCTGTCCCAGAGATACCTCTCCCAAACCTCACTAATGTGTCTAAGAGCTGCCATTCCCTCTCATCAGCTGTTTTCCCCACCTAATGGTTCCTCTTTCTATCCTTTCTATCCTTGGTCCTTTTGTCTGTCTATATATACACTAATTCATACTTGTAATGCTTTAGCACAGAGGTCAGGCATCCTAATTCTGAATCTCCTATAGGTATAACTTGCCTTTCCCTTGGCACTAACAATCTAGTTTAATTTTCTTTCATTCTGCAAAGGAAGGGCAATTTTTTAAAGTCTCTGTGGAGTTGTTTGTTTTCTCCATGGATGTTTTTGTGGTGTACCTATCTCAGCATGGTACAGGTTCTTTCCCCCTACCCCCTTCCTGCCCACTGTTGCACAAGTATTGGATAGGTATATTTTATAAATTAAAAAGAAAGCAGTCAGTACATCGAAGCAATTAGTGTAAATGAGTCAACAGACAAACAGGCAGACAGGGTTCTCTGTGCTTTTTGTCTTTTCCTGTCCCCAAAGCTTTAAGTATAGTACAAGAGCTAAATGAACAGAGTGAAAAATGACCACATAGAGTGGGCCAGGCTCCAACCTCACTGACAGAGTTGTAAATCCAGAATAAGAACATAAAACCTGCCATCTTGGGTGAGCATGAAAGTCCTTTTAGTCCTTTTAGTTCAGTCCTGGAGAACAGAGGACAAAAGCAAAGGCTGAGGACATGGATAAGGCAGATAAAGTATATTCCTCTTGTTGCCTTTGAACTGGAGCCTAATTTAATGGAGACAGAGATTGTAGTCAATGGTTGAGTTTAATAGCCACAAACAGACCTCTCCTCTGTGATCTAATCACTTCTTAAATCTGTGGGAGTCTCACAATATCCCAGTGCAGTGAGCTCCACAACCTTACTATGTTTTAAATGAAAAATCTTGTCCTTTCAACCTGGTCATTTCACTGAATGCTCCTTCTTGTATTATGAAAATTTGGGACTGCAGTTTCCCATTTGATATTTTTGTGTCATTTGTAATTTTATGGTAATTTCACTGATGCCACTGGGGGCCCTTTCAACTTACATTGTTGTAAGGCAAGGTCAGAGACTCGTTTTTAAGGAATCTGATTAATTCAAAAGTCCAGCTGCTACCTTGGTCAGGATAGTCTCCCTAACCATCTCTGTTTATGAGAGGAAAGTCCTTTGGAGTTCATAATGTGCAAGAAGAAGGGAGGGAGGTGAGTGGGATATAACCTGGGAGGTGTCCTGGAAACACTACATTTCAAATACAGCACTCTTCAAGACATCTGCATAGCCCATCTGGAGCTTGTCCTGCAGGTAGAGCCAGAACCCGAGGTGCAAACAGGTGTGCAGGATTTGCAGCAACCCTTAACACCTGGAATGTCTTTGCTTTTTAGAAGCTGGGAACAAAGTAGTGCCTGACTCCTGGAGTTCATGACAACACTGCTTTGTTGTCTTGCAATCCTCAGAAAACAAGACTATCCACACCATTTCTTCTGTATGCTTTAGGTCCCTTCCACATGTAGTGAGACTAACCCTGCATTTAAGATGGCTCCAGACTGAGGAAACCTGTTTTTCAAATGTATGGCCAGAAGGCCATGTTAGTGTGATCAGTATCACCATACTCATGCTAGACCCCTCTGTCTCTCTCTTCATGTCTGTGGTTCTTTGTATGTTATCAAACAGCCTGCACACAGAGTCAACACTTCCCAGAGCTCTGAGCCCCAGAAAACAAACTTATTTCAAGGAAGAGAACCATCTGGTTCAGGCCATATCATTAGAGAGCACATGGCATATTAGCTTTGATGTGACACTTGTGTGATGACCACTAGCTACCTGGTTGTTCTAGGTATTTTTAAATCTTAGATGAGGATTAAGATTTTTTTTTAAATTAATAATATAAAAAAAACCATACTCAGTCTTCGAGGCTGAGGTTGTCAGCTTCCAGTTGCTGTCAAGGGAAACAGAAGTACCCTCCATTCTCCAACATTCAAACCCTGGGACAGCACATCACTGTCATGTCCTTTATTGAAGACTGTCCAGGATTCCAGAAAGGACCTCCAACAGTAAAATCCAGATGCTTTTATCCTGTCGAGTATGACCTCCTGTCAGCAGTTAAGGGAATCTTCCCTACAGGAAGACCACTGGATTCACTTCTTGATGTTTATCAAGTGGTGCAATACTGCCAGTTGTGAAAACTTTCTGTCAGTAGCATTCAAATGTATACATTCAATAGCTGGACTTCATTCTTTCTGCTCCAACATAACTTATCAAGAATGTTAGTCAGATTTCACAGGGCTAATTTGAAGTAGCTATATCATCTTATCTCCAGTGATGCTCCTTGGGCTGTCCAGTCTTTGCTTCAGAAATCTCCTGCTCTCTTAGCTCCTACCCTGGTGTGAATAGCTAACTATTCTGTATAGCCATGAAAAGCTTTGGTAGAAATGAGTCTTCTGGGATATGTTCTGCACAAGTTTACTCCAGCAGTGTCAGTCCCCCTCTAACAACAGGTGATGGAAAGCAAGGTGTGAGTCAATAGGTATTCCCAAAACCAAAACTAAATGCACCTACAGTGGAGGATCTTTCGACAGGATGTAGCTGGAGAAGGTTAAGGCAGTAAATGTACACACAAGAATACATATATATCTTCAATTTCATACTATTCTCTTGCTGCTTAACAGATTTTTGGTTATGAATATGACATGCCTGTGTGACAAACTTCAGTTCACAGTACTTGCAACACATTCATAGGGATTAGGATATGCATGATATATGTTAGGCAAATATATTTAGCCCAGCAGCTTGTTGGACTCCTACTGAGACAGAGAAAATGGACCACTACAGTTAGGAGCAAGAAGCTAATCTCATGCTTTCTCCATAGAACAGATGTAAAATGGTTTCATTGGTTTTTTGCATGTGACCAGCTGAAATCAGTGCTTAACCACAGAAATTGGTGTGATGTGGTGTGATGTACTCAATGATGTACTGTGGTGGACTCATCAGTGTTAGCAGCATGACTAACACTGGAGCAAAAGGAATCCACTGTGATATCTTGAGAAGATGGGAGTCTCTTGCTCCTGTAAATGCTTCATAGACAGCTGTACTACTTCTCCAGAATTAAATCCTGAAACATGACTGTGAATGCATCCTTCTGCATGCCGAAGAGCCCGGTATATGTTACAAAAGCAAAATAGCAGAGTAATCCTTGCAAAGACTGTTCAGAACCATGATGTCCTTGGCACTTTTCAGACATTCAGATTTACTTGACAGATATTGAAGTTTGCTTCCAGTGCCAACCAAGTCATGGTAAATTTTGAGAGGAGCCACATGCTTTAGACTGCATCAATGCTGCTGGTGCTTTCCACTTCCCTTCAGTCAGTGGGAGGCATCAGCAGTGTGACATATTGACTAGTACTAGTTATTTGTGCTTCCATGTATGTATAACTTGGTATAACTTGATATATAACTAGGTATCAATACAAAACCAGTATTGGTAACTGCAGGATTAGTTCGTTCTTTTTTTTTTTTTTTTTTTTTTTTTTTTTTACCCACAAACACCC
>VYXF01003298.1:676416-748803 GCA_013397295.1 Polioptila caerulea | reverse complement strand
TTTTTTTTTTTTTTATTTTAACCACAGAATCACCAGGGTTAGAAGGGACCCCTTGGGATCATCTAGTCCAACCTCTCTGCCAAGGTAGGGTCACCTAAAGCAGGTTACACAGGAACACATCCAGGTAGGTTTTGAATGTCTTCAGAGAGAGAGATTCTGTGATTACCCTGGGAAGCCTGTTCCAGTGTTCTGCCACCCTCAACATAAGGTAATTCTTCCTCATGTTGAGCTGGAACTTCTTGTACTTCAGTTCATGGGCGCTACTCCTTGTCCTATAGTCCAGGTTGTGGAAAAAAGTGATGGTGATGAGCTCCAGAATGATCTGTTCCAGGGATGGATGTGAGGCTGAATGGCTGGTAGCTTCCAAGTCTTCCTCCTTGCATATCTGTTATCTTTCCTCATAACATCTGATTTTTCTAACTGTGTTCCAGATAAACTCTTCCTATTTTCTGAAATCCCTATTGTGAATGCATGTTTATGCTGTTCCCATTTTGGAGATAACACAAGCTCTCAGTAAATATCACACAGTTTGGGAAGAGCAGATGACAATTTTTCCCTCCACCCTGTCTAACTAAACGTAAGTATTCCATTAAGTGAGGCTTCATCACTCATTTCTCACCTGGAAGAAAGGAGAGGCAATACCACAGGGATACTCATAGTCCATCTAATTCTTGAGCCTTGCTTCTGTCTTGGAATCTACTTTGTATGTAATTAAAACTGGTTCTCTCTTAAACCATTCAGGGAATATAATTCTGGTACATGGAAAAGAATGATTAAAAATAAAACCAGATGAAAAATATTTAAATATATGAAAATTAATTTTAAGATATTTAATCAGTGTGTTCTGATCCAAAGGAAATGGGTATATTGTAATGGAAAGGTTAGGATTTAGGGCATATCTTCTGCCCTCATAGTAGAGAAATCCTTGAGACATGTGTGAGGAAAAAGGGAGGAGAACTGCACTTGTGTGTGTATTTGAGAGATTATTTTGTCTTTGATTCCTCCTTAACTCCATTAATCCAGTCTCTTTATCTGTCATGATATTGTGTCTCTGAAGAGTTCAGTGCCTGAGAACAGCCAGGTCAACAACCCTTTGGTTGGGTGCTTAATACATACAAATTGAATAAACACCCCAGGAAATTCTAATTCCCAGTGAAAAAGTTTCAAAAAAGCCCTGGCTGTTTCTTGTGCCCAAGATAACACAGAGTGACACATCTTCATCAGAGACAGTGACTCATAGCTAGGGATTGAATTGCTGCGGGGGATTATTTTATCTGTTGGCTGTATCAAGTTAAGAAAGATGGAGGTGCAACCATGAATGTCTTATTAACTGCCAAAATAATTACATCACAGACAAAAAGGGGAGATGAAAAGTACTTACATCAATTTATACTCTTAGTTTTTGTGTTCTGGAAAAGTCAGTGTCTTGTATCAAAGGCCTCAGGCAAGTTTCATGCTTTACAGTTTGACAGCTTCTGCCCTTCCAACTCAAAATATTTTAGATAAAATGTACCGCAGTTGCTGTTATTTTCTCATTGTCCCATTCAGCTATTTTTTTGCTTAAATCCTTTCACAGGATATTTAATCCCATGTATACTTTACTTTTAGAATTCCACAATGAAAAATGGCACTCTTAAATGTTGTGTTCTCCATGCATTTCTTCAAGGCATCAGTTGTTTCTGGAAACAGGCTGCTGGTGTGGCTATGGATAAACACAGGCATTTATAGAATCAGAATCTAACTAACTAGAAATATTAACAAAAAAGAAAAGAAAGAAATCAGAAGTAGAAAGTGTAATGATTGCTGTTCTCAATGAAGAAGTTGGAAAAAATATGCGAGTTTGCACTAAATCCTAAGATCAGCAGTTTCTCTAGCATGGTCGTCTAGACTGCATTTTTCACTCTTTACTAAAGAAAAATGGTATTGTCAGACCCACAGTATAAGTCAGAAAAAGCTTCCACTGTGGGAGGTAGTGAGAGTCCCAGCTCCTGGCAATCCCAAAATCAGGAAGAGACAGGATGTCAGCATCACCTCCTCACAGCATCCTGCCTCTGTGAGAGGTACAGTGCCCAAGCTCTGGTGGGGAGGGTGCAGAAGCTGGTTGCTATTTGCCCTCAGAGAGGGACTGCAGGCTCCTCACTGACCTCTGTACACTGACTCTGCTGTGCACCCCTTAAAATCCTCCCCCAGGCTGTCTTTGGTACCAGTCAATAGATTAGCATCTAGCAGGTAGGAAACCTGTAAGTAGACTCAATTTCCTTATAGCATTGGGTCCATCCAAAATATTTTTTTCTCTTCCTCACAAATAGTGAAAGCAGAAGCAATTATCTATGAGTGGCTAAACCTACCCCAACAGCCCTCCCAAAAATCATTAACCCTACAGCGGGGTTTGGACAAGCTTTGCCATCCACCACATTTCCTCTTGTAGGAGCAGGGGTTGGGGAATTACTCAGAAAAACTGGAGGGAAAAATATTTTAAGAAAGAAGCAGGAAGGAGTCTCATCCTGGTGCGGGAATTTCTGTTGGCAGGAGCATGAGCCCTCTGTGCAGGAGAGGGGATGAAAGAAAAAGCCTGCAAGTCAGCAGATGGGAAAAGCTCAAACTCAAAGGAAGCTGTTCGACTATTTTCAAAAGCAGACAGTGGGAATTGCAGAAGAAAACAGGCAGGTTTGATATTTTGAGAGAAGGGCTGGGGACTCATTGTCTGCCACACTGATTTCCTTGTGAACATCAGGAACAACTGTGTCTGGCTCATGTCTGAAATTATTTTCTGAGAGGGATGCCTGATTGCCCTTCCCAACACTTATTTTGAGAATCAGCTGCTGTTGTAGCAAAGTATCAGCCATCCCCTTGGCTCCTATATAAAGAGAAGGGGAAAAAATGAGTTGAAGATTTAACCCTTTGTTCTCCAGCAGTCCTCTCTTCTTTGGTCACCACATTTTCTTTACTGCTTTCCTGTATTCCTTTTTTCTTTTTGTTGTTTCTTCTCTTTCACCCAGAAAAATTCATCACACATCTTAAATGTAGGAAGGTCCCTGCACATGCTGCTTTAAAGTCTTCTGCTGAATGGAGTTACATATTTTGATGCAGTTACTGACAGGTGATGTTGCTTTGCCAGGTGTGGATCTGCAGAGTGGGAAGACAAGTTGTCAGCTGCTAGTGACAGACATGGAAAAAAAGGAATACAACCAAAATCACCAGAATATTGCAAAGGACAGATATCCCCAGGACTTTCTTAGTTTTGAAGCAGCAAGTTTTAGCTCTGAGGGAATTAATGATTCTTACCCTGAAAGTTGTATATTTAAATCTTCTCTATGTGGTGGTCTAAATTTTGAAATGTTACGAACAGAAATCACTCAGCTTCAGTGGTATCCTTATGCATACATCTCTCGATATATATATATATATGTAGACACCTTTTGTGAATAACTACTATACTGTCCAATCTTTTGAAGAAAAATGAGTATTGCTGCAACTACTTTACTAAAAATTTTGGCACACTGACACCAACCGTTTGATAGTGAAGTGTTAATATCAGAATATTTCTTTGCTGTTGTAATTTGATGTCTGCCTTGCTCCAGTCACAGCCAGTCAGTACTGGTATCTGATAGCTGGGGCAAAAACAAGTAACGTTCTGCATGTGTGTTTGTCCCCCCGGGAATATAAGTATGATTTTACACAAGAGCAGGAGGGGCCAAGTCTGATAATAATTTCCCAGTAGAGAGGTCAGAGGGTAGGAGACACCGAAAGAGGGGAAAGGGGATTATTATGGTTGGGTCTGAGAAGAGGAATTAGAATGGCAGATACAAGTCACATTAATTTTAGGATGAACTTTCCAAAAAAACTTTCTGAGTAGTAAGGTACATGAAAATATAAACTATGCTTTGTGGGTTATTGTGTGGCCAAGTCTCCTTGAAATGTAACTGGACAAAGAGCTTAAGTAAGTCCTCTGGAAAACAATCATTTGGCACTAGGGAGGAGTAAATTACTTATTAAGATCTTTCTTTGTCTAATTTCTGTGGTTTCATGATTGAGAGTCTTCTGACTGCTAGTCTTACATTCACTGTTGTAAAATCCTGTGTCATAAAATTAATCTGAGACCTGACTGCAATTAGGAGTGTGTGCAAGTAATGGCAGTGATGCAGCAGCAAGTGGCACTGAAATGTGAAAAGGAAGCTTTAAGATAGAACAATAAAGCAAGGTTTAATAAGCACCTATTGGCAAGTTCTTTCTCCCTGCAGTGCAGTCAATGCAATCAGTACTCTGCACCTTAGGTTCTTTAAATCCTGTATCCTAAATTCATGTTCCTACCAACATCCAGACACAGATGAAACTTGGCTCCCTTGGGGAGATTCATTGACCTGATTGGAGCTACTCCTGTGTAATGGCATACCCTTTCTGTCGCAAAGCTGGGAGACCTTGCACAGACATTAATGATGCTGCTACAAATCACAGAGATGTGCCCAGTGAGTCATTGGCACAGCAAGCTGTAGAGCTCAGGTCTAGTAAATCAACTTTTTTCCCTTCAGGAAGAAAATGCTTTAGGTGTTTTTGCAGTGTTTGAAAAGTTCCTTTTAATTTCACTGAAATTACAAAAAAAAAAAACAACTTATCCACCCACCCCAAAACCTTGCTTTGCAAACTCTTCTTTAAATCAGCTCTACTGGTGTAAGCAATATAGTGTATATATTTAAGAAATTTATGTATATTAAGGCATGAGATCTAATAGAAATAATTTTATACCAATAACCTATGAGTATACAAAATATATACTAGGAAAGGTACAAGAGTACAAAAATTAAAACATTGCACAGTCAGTCTTTGAGAGACTTTTGATAGAAATAAAGAAAACTTCTGTTTCTATAGGATTAAGACTATTTGAGACTATAATTTCCGCTGATTTTAGCATGTGACCTCAATACATTGCTACCCCAAGAGCTCCAGAGGCTTGAGCTATCACACCACCAGAAGCAAGTCTGAAACTCAAGTCTAATATTCCCTTAGAGTGTCCTGTTTTCAGCCCAGGAGGACAACAAAGCCTCCTCTGCATGACCTCCTCTCCACTTGCCTTCTTGCAGCAGAGGCCTACTCATGTCACCAAAACTTTAGGTTTTTAACAGGTTTTCCTTTAGTGGCCTAGGTACAGTACAAACAGTTTCATCTGAAGGCAGAGCTATGCAAATAGATAATGCAAAAAGGTTGATTTAGCCATGTCTTCATGCAGTCTGTGTGCCTGCCAGACACATGCATGTCCTTGCTAGGGGACCGGGTGGTTCTGCAAGTTGGGCTGTGAAGCACTGTTGATTAACAACTCCCATTGACAGCATGACAGCTGTTCAATAAAACAAAGACAAAATGAGATTTTTTCTCACACTTTGCAAGTATGAGGCTTACCTTTTGGAAGCTGGAAACAATAAAAGATGTTGCCACAGTCAGCCACTGCCCTGGGCAGCAGCAAGTCAGAAATGAGAGCTCTCATCCTACCCAACCTCCTTTGAAAACAAATTGCACAACAGGGCCGATAGCAATTCTAATAGCAGTAACAACACAGATATTTCTTTGTGCAACTGTAACAATTAAGGAAAGCTTAAGCATTTTCTGCAACATCAGAACTCTTGGAGTCAGCAAGAAAAATGAAAATGGCTCTTCTATGGAAGCCTCTGGAGAGAAATAAAAAAACTAACCTGTAAATGCCACAACTATCAATGCTTCTCTTTTTTTATTCTCTCTTAATGATATGTTTTAATCCTAAGAAAGAAGGAGGAGAAGCTGTTACTTCCCATTTTACCTCAGCCTAAATGATTTTTTTTTTTTTTTTTTTATTTGGATGAGTCAATATGCAGTTTTACAATATAAGGATGCTCCTTGGAAAATCCCACTTTTAGCCAGTTTCCCATGGTAAGTCTGAAATATTTTTTACTGTGCTGCCCATTCAACTGCCCTGATCACCCAATAAAAAGCCAAGATAATTAGATTAATTACTCTACCCTATTTATAAATTTTCACAGGAAACAATTTGCATTAGAAATAATGAATATTTCATATTTACTAATTCATTGTTGGTCTTTTCCTCCCAATCATTTTTCTTACTTGAGAAGATAGGTTTCCTTTACTTATCCATAGAACTGCCTTTTCTGCCATAATATTTGGCCATACAGTTTGCTGTTGGTCTAATGCAGGTGTGTTTTCCAGCAGAGCAGGATCAACTAAGGTTATTTTTATTTTAACCATTTGTTTATATTGTCAGCAGCTTAGTGTAGATATGGTTACACTGGGATGGAAAGTGTTTTTGCCAGTATAACTTACTTCACTTGCAAACAAGTGTTTTGTGTGCCAGTAAAATTAGTTTCTTTTCTTTTCTCCCTGGCCAGTAGAAGCTGCACCCACACAAGGATAGTTTGCCAGGACCATTATATTGGTAAACTTTTCCTCATGCTGACCTGGTCTCCAAAACAGCATTGCATAAATAATAGAGGCAGGTGGGAGCAATCATAAGTGAATGCCAAAATACTGCAGCTGAGTTCATTCTTATGTCAGAAGCCTTGTGGTGCTGTGGTTCTGTCAAGGGTCAGCTATTTTGGGGCAGGTGAAGTGAATTGCAGAAGATGACACACTTCAGTGTTGCTCAAATTCTGCCTTTAGAAATAACTTTACAGTTAAAGCTACTTTGAAAAGGAGTAGGTCCAGATTATGGCATGATTCCAGTTCCTAGGTGGTCAGGACTAGAAGGTAGAAGAGATGAAACAAAAGTAAAAGCTCTCATGGGAGTAGCTGAATAAGAGGAGACTGTTTTAGTTGAGCCAGGGAAAAAAGGAAGAAAAGGATCTAAGTGTGGGGTGCTGGCAGAGGGAGAAAGGCACTTAGGTGGGCTAGGTCAGTTAGAACACCCAGCCCTTTGAACATGTGTCTCTATACTGGCTCACTCTGCACACTGGATGAAAATCAAGGTATTGGCTATAATTTAAAAGCAGCTGTTGGCTTTGTTCCTGGTGGTCTCCATGCACTGCCTTATGATGTCTTTCACTGCAGCTTCACTACTGGTCCCAAGGGCTGGACTCCAGTAGAGCAGTGGTATGTGTCCTTCCTGGAAAATGACTTTTTGTCTGGAATTTTCTAGTTTCTACAGAATGGTAGCATCCAAAGTCTATAAATTATTTAGTTTCATTTTTTTTTTTATGCCCAGTTAGCTGTTAATTTTTGCATGCATTTAATCCATATGTTTTGGCCATGGGTTAAATTTTCAATAGCTGTGTCTGGCATACCAACAAATGATCTCTGCACTGAACTAACTCTTTTGAACTATACCAGTTGTTAACAAATGTTTCTCTGAGCAGCTGTAAGGCACCTGGATACTGTGATGAATGTCACAGTCTAACCAAACTAAATAATGCCTTTATAGTACATGCCAGATAACCTATCTACTGCTGGTTATGACATTTGTAAACTTATCCACTGCTTTACATAAACAATGGTTGTTGTAAATATTTAGATATTATCCTTCTCCTTATGAAATAATAGAAAGCAATTTGTATACTGGAAATTCTGGAAAAACGTTATAAAAATAAAAAATTCGGGCCATTTGGCAATATATTTTACTTCCTTGTTTAAATTAAAACACTACACTTTACCAGGTGCTCTTCACAGGTCTTCTATTTTTTTTTTTTTTTGATTTATGGATATTTAGACTTTAATTGTGGTCAACAAAATGTATTCAAAGAGTGCGAGTGTACCGTTTCTTACCTTTATATGAAGAGAGACATTATCTTTACTGCAGCAGTCGAAATTCATCCAGAATGAGCTTGAACCCTTTGCTATTAAAGCCTAAGATCTGAAAAACATTTCTTGCAACATGTTTCTACTGCATCCTGTTGAACTCATTTTACAGTTTGGCAATGGCATTATGGATTGCTTAATCTTTCCTTTCCAAGTAAAGAAAAGTCAAGACTTGCCTTCCTACTATATCAGTATTTCTTTTGTCAACAGAGGGTTAATGAATAAAACTGTTTTCAAGGTCAGCTTGGCAAGTCAGGCTTATAAAAAATCACCTCATGCTTCAGCAGTGATAAAACAAGAATTGCAACTCAAGTTTTGCTTTTTTCTCTTAAAACCATCTGATTAAAAACAATGACAGATCACTCTGACATGCATCATAGGTTTGAAAGCTAATTTGTTTTCTTCCATATTATTGCATTAGTGACTAACTTCTTGTATCTGCAAAATAGCATAAGGAAACAAAAATCCCTCAGCAATAAAAGAGAAACTGCTATTCATTATCAGGATCAGTTTAGTTATATTAACAAAAAGATACATGATAGAAAAATATTTTTATCCTTGTATATACTTTCCTTTCTATTATGTTGTTGTTAGATGTTAATGATTGGGATTACTGTATCCTTTTAAGTTCTTATAATTCCTATTGAGTTAAGAGCTGATTCTTGGTTCAAAATAAAATTTTATCAGTTAGAGAATACCTGTTAAAGTATCAGTTACTGATGGTTTCTGTAGATACTTTTGTTGTTTGTTCAGCAGGACACTTAAAAGCATTTTAAAATGCCATGGGATGATTAAATTTCATGCTGTGAAAATCTATGGTTTGGTGTTGTTTTTTCCCCCCTTTGGTATACTTGAAATAATGCATATCTTAGTAGTACTCGAGGTTATGCTTAATGGTAAATTTAGTCAGGAATGTGTTTTCACACTGTAAGGCCATTCTTCATTACTGCATCCATGTGCCTGACTGCCTCAGCACAGCAGCAAGCAAACAGCAGCAATGATCCCAGTAACAGCCCTGATAATATTCAGATAAACATGAACAGAGAACTCACTTCTAATTTTTTTTTTTTTTTCCTCAGCTACCTATTCCAAGCAAATCTGAATGTTTGGTTTTTTCCCTCTAGTCTGCCTCATACATTGCTACTTAACATCACACAGGTGGTGGCCATATTTTGATATCCAAATATTTAAGGAATGAAGATTTCACTTTCATCAGTGAAATTGAGAGGTTGCTTTGTGGTTTTGTTTTTTGAAGCCACATTCACCATTGTGTAGGCTGATCCACATACTAGTGCAGTACCATAGCAATCAGTCTAAAAACCAGAAATAACCTGACAGCTCAGCAATAGGGAAACTTGGAGAAGTGAGGATAAATCACATTGATTTCAAATTTTATGAATTGAAATATAGGATATTTTTTCAAGAAAATAGTGAGGCAAAATTAATTTTTATTTAAATGAAAGAGTTAAATTTGAAATACATGTAACACCCTTGGGTGCCTTCCTATTGTTATTATTCTTCCTTAAAACCTTCTGACTGCAGAAATGCTCAAGACTGAAGAACCTCCGTTGCTCTTGCTTGTTTCATTGTGTATGAGAGTCTGCTTTTTTGTAAGCAAGGACTCAAACTATGACAAACTTTAAATAACATTCCTCAAGCCATAATTCTCCCTAGGAGTTAATGGAGACTTGTCACTTTCTTCTCTCTTTTCTCTATTGAAAGCTAATGGTACAGATAAATTATAAGCACATTTGAAGCACGCCATAGTTTTGTCTCATTCAACTCTTAGCATGGTATACGAAGGTGCAGCTGAGGAAAATAGCATGCCTTGAGCAGTTAGGGATGAACCTGGTCATCTGCCATCTTCTAGATAAATTTAGATTACAATAAGGATTTGAGAGTACAAAATACTGTGAATAGTAAGGGATAAATACTTGAGAATGGTAACTAAATCCTGCATTTTGGAATTATCACTGTGACCAACTGCCCATGAAATGTTTCTCATTTTAATGTATAGGGTGTCTGCATATAATTCTAGATCTGTATTTATATCTGCAGCCATATGCTGTTAGATTACCATCTCCTGTTCCAACAAATTACTGGAGCTGCAGTTGCCAAAGCAAACAGAGTTCTTTTTTTTCTCAAAAGCACTGAACACATAACACATGACGCACTTCATTCTTTCGTATGTGATAACTATTAAAATAACAAGCTACTAATATGCACAATGTGTAAATGAGCAGCAAAGTTAAAAACAGAGCAGAAAGTAAGAGTCCTACATTTGTTACTGGAGCAGCTGTTTGGGGAGTCCTTCTCAGAGAAAGAGAGAGACACAGGTGCATGCTCAGCTGTAAGTCAGTCTATTTTCCTGCACCCTGATTAGTCTGGAGAATGCCATTGCTCACCTTAGATTGGTTAGGGGCTGAGACTGTAAGAAACTTTTCTGTAAATCACTGGAGATTAATGTTCTGCAGTCTGAGGACTGCTGGGTAATGGTCTGTTGGTTTATTCCTTTTGCTGTGGCTTACTCATTAGAGTGGGATTCCAGAGCCAGAAACTAACTCTTGAAGGAGAAATTATTGGTTTAATCAGAAATGTAACAAGTTCAGAGATTAATTGCAAGGCAAGAAATAGCGATAGGCTCATTGATAATACCATCAGTATATCCTAAACAAAGGCCCAGAAAGGTGAGTGCCTTATGTGATTGAAATCTTGTGTTCATCTGCTGATTTGATAGCAAGCCTTTTTCAGTGGAGCAAATCTATACATATTTTCCAGCCAAGAGTTATGAGTGGGAGTTTTGCCTGATTTCAACAACTTAGTAATCTCTCTTTTGGCTGACAATGAAGCAATATGAATATTTTTAAACAAATATTTGTCTGGCAGGGTCTCATTTATATTCTGCTGTATGAAAATGTTTAAAGATAAATTAGGCAGCATTGTCAGATCAACATGCTACTTGTAGACTTGCCTAAGTTTTCAAGAAAAAGTATGATCACCTGTACGCACCTGATAGATGCTTGTATATTCAGCAAAAATTCAGAATAGAAAGCAACAAATTGTAACAAAAAAAAATTGTAAAAACTATTCATCAGTGTAATAGTCAGTCTGTTTCTGGGGTAAAATTGATTTGTGTTAGTTTTAAGGATATAAAAAATGGAGATTTCCTTTAGTATAGATCTCTAGACTCTTTAGGATGTAGTAATGTAACAGGCTTTAATATAGATTATAGGAACTCAAATGCAGCAATGGCTCCTGTCACAAATTGTTCCAATATTTTACAGCAGAAGACCAAACTCAATACTTTCTTCTCTTTTTCAAAACATTTGGGTAGGTAATTTCCTACTGAAGAACAAAGTAAAAAACAGTACGGTAAATCTCAAAGGTTGTGCTGTTCTGTGAATGTTACTGGAATCTGAAAAAAGATGATTAATATTTTCCAGAGCAGATATAGAATTGAGGCTTCTAATTTTGTAATGTTCTAACCCACTGGCACTTTTCATGTGGAATAAGAAAGCATGAAACACTCTGTTTGGGCCTGTTCAACAGAATGCAGTCCAAGAAAGCATTCATTAGTGAGAAGGTGTCTCTTGTTTCTAGAGTCATACAATGGCTTGAGCTTTAAAAGTCATCTAGTCCAATCCTTCTCCAATAAGTAGGGACCTCTACAAGCAGATCAGGTTGCTTACAGCCTCATGCAACCTTACCTTTAATATTTCCCAGGAAGGAGCATCTGCCACCTCTCTGAGCAATCTATGCCAGTATTTCATCATACTCAATGTAAAAAACTTCTTCCTTGTATGAATTTTGAATTGACCCTACCTTAGTTTAGAATTATTATCCCTTGTCCTATTGTAACAGGCCCTGTCAAAAAGTTCTATTTTTCTTGTAGCCCCCTTTAAATACTGAAAGGTTTGAATCAGGTGTCCCTGGAGCCTTCTCTTTGCCAGGCTGAATAAAAGTGTGTACTTTCCCATTTCTGGATCTGAGCAGCAGAGGAGGAAGAGCACTGTGCTGAAGAACACTTGTCTCAGCTGTGCATGCAGTGGCTGTATTGTCAGGACAAGGTTCTTTCACATGGTCTGAGTGGTGTAAAACATAGCAGTCTAGCTTCATGTGATCCTGTAGCTCCTTCTATAGTTTCTAAAGAGTGATGGACTGCTCCAGCTACTCTCCACAGTGCCACAGCCATGTCTTGCTGTAATTCACACTGCAGTAATCTGACTTGCCCTCTGGGGGTGTCTGATCTTCCTTCCTCAGGCTGTAGACATAAACATGGTTCTTGTTTTGTCCAGGGAACTCTAGAGTTTGTAAGTGGAACCTGAGTTGTCCAACAGAAAGGTTTTCCAGCTGAAGCTCTGTATAATTATCATATCCTGCAGTGTAGGGCAATGTCTCTTTCTGTTAATTGCACTGAATAGACAGCAACAAAACCTTTGCCTTGACAAGCCTGCATTTTCCCCATGCTGTTGAAGCAATATTGTCAGCTGTGTATAAGGAAGTTTTTTAACCATTCAGATAATCCCAATGTTCACATGCAGGAATTCACAACTAGGTTTACTCTCATTTATTTCCCAAAGGTAACTAAATCAGGTTATAGGCACAGACAGGGAAACTGCATTGTTCAGGCAGTGTGTGTACATGCTTGAAAAAGAAGGGGGCCTTAGCAGAGATAATAGAAGGGAAAAGAAAGTGACATTTATTGTTAGCTACTCAGATGTAATTAAAGAAGATGTTTTGATAGTATTAAATAATGAGCTGTGTTGATGTAAGGAGGTGCCATTATTCAAACTTAATTGTATGTCTCTAGGTTTCTTGTGTCAACTGAGTCCCCAAACTACTTTAAAATTAGGGGAATGATTGTAGAATGAGACTCAAGTGTTAAATGCAATTCACATAAAGATTACATGGAAAAAATGATATTTATCAACTTATTTGTTCTTTGTCTTTATGCTGAATCACATGTTTAGTAGCACTAGAATACTTCTGACTGTGAGGTGGTCAAAATTCCTTAAGTAGGACATATGCAAATATATTAATTTAGCAATGTCTAGATATGGTGAGTTAAATCATTAGCATGTCTTTCAGTTTGGTCTTAGTAAATCAAACAGTGACCAGAGTTCACCAAATGAGAACAGAAATGGTTCAAAAGGAAAAAAATTGTTTGGTTCATTACCGCTAGTGGTTAAAAGCACAGTGATAAATGTATGCTTTGATTAGGTTTGTGCTTCATGTAGTGCCACAAAGTCATTGGTTCCCTCACACAGCTGGAGTCTCTTTTGCCTGATGCCGTATAAAATGAACAGTTAAATGAGGTATGGTAGGGAGGAAAAAGAGTTCTCTTCTAAGGATGCCGTCTGCTAAAATCAGGGAGGTCTGAGCAGAAAAACCACCACACTGCCTTGAAAACATTAGCCAGAATCTCTATTATTTGCAATGTTGTATTACGAAGCCTCTTGAACTTCAAGGAGAGTTTGAAGAACTCAAAGCCAGGAGGAGAAAGACATTCTTTTTTGTTTCACATCTGACTACATTTGAAAAGTAGCAGAGCCACTACATAACCATAATAAAATTTTCTTGTACAATCACTATCCATTCAGTCATCTATCAAAACTTTACAAAGTACAGCAGCACCTTCAGTCTGGATGAAAGGCTGAATTTTAATATTTTCATTCCTTTCATTTTCATTCAATTTAATATTTAATTAATTTCATTTCTGTGTTTTTTGTGAAATACAAGATTTTTTTGAAGTGCTATTAGTAACATCTAATGAAAACAAAAGGAATTCTTCTTCTACCCTTATTTTGCCTGTATATCCAGTGATAGAAAAAGAAAACATGGTATTTACTTTTCATTTTACATTCCTTTTCCCAAAATTCTGTCTTACTAAAGAAAGATCTTTCATGAACTGTGATTCTGGGAAATCTTCTAGCTACCAATTGGTATCAATGGTTCATTGGAAAAGTGAATCAGAGAATCAGCTGTACAATCAGAGAGTAATAGAAATAATAAAGGCTAGAAAAAGAAAGGTCACATAGAGCAGGATTTACTCAGAGCAGAACTAACTTGAAAGCTTATCAAGACGTTCAGGACCTTGTCCATTGAATTTGTGTTTCTCCAGCATTAGACTTGACAGGCTTTTGGGCTACCTTTTTCAGGAATTAACCACTCTCACTGTGAATTTTTTTCCTTATTAATAGTCGATATTGTGTCTATTGCCCATTGTGCCATTCTCACTGTGCACATAAGTGTACACTATGCACATAAGTGTACAGCACCAAAGCCTTGTGCATTGATCTTCCCAAAACCTGTTAAAAGAATTTTTTTAAGTACCTCACACCACCTTTTCTATTCTTACCCTTTTTAGAAACCTGGATGTGAAAGATGAGGACTGCTTGAATCTTGTCTTGATGGGGACCTCAATGGTGTAAATCGAGCCTGTGAATCTCTCCAGACCCCAGATCCATATGGGTTACATCCAACTGCTGTCAGTGCTGTGGTGCTACCAGAACAGCACATTTGGGTGCCATAGAGCACGTGGCAGACACTGACAAGTCTGCATGGGGGCCACACTGATAGTTTGGAAGGAGCCCAATGTTAAATACAAGATCTGAAAATGTTTTTGCAAGTCTTAGCTAGAAAGAGTGTGAGGGAAATGATCATGGGCTGAGAGGATGCTCAGTGTGGAGCTGGGCTGGCCAGAGGAAAAAGATGGTCCTCCCTCAGCAGTGAGAGGACCTTCAAAGGGAAGGCATATTATATACTAAGGCAAGAATATCCTTCAGGAAGTTTTACAATCTAGTAATGATTTTGAGGAGAAGAACCATATATTTTGTTCTCATTTGGGTTTAAACGGAACTTTTCTTGATCTCCCCAGAAAATCCATTTGACTTGGTAGATTAGAAACACACACTTCTCTGTTAAAAGTTCCTCTGTGTAGTCCTCAAAAGTTTGATCTTCTAGTTTCAGGTTTTCAGTGGTATCAAATCAACTAAAATGACAACAGCAGCAACACGTGTTTATAGAGAAAGTAGCTCTTCATCTTCTGTCCTGCCTGATGCCTGACTGACCAGCTCATGCTGTTTTGGTGCAGTGGCCAGAGCTCCATTGAAGTACTGTTCTGCCTGTCTCACACACAGAGTAAAAGCTCTCTGCTAATAATTTTTTTTCAAAGCAGACCATTTAAAAGGTTGCTTCTGTGCCTCCAGGTCTTGTCCTTACAGGTCCAGAGAGGATTGCTCTTAGTGTTTTGTGCAAAAATAGCCTCAGGTTTTATTGGAGATTACCACTAAGATAAAGGAGCAGCAACAGGTCTTTAATTGTCTGTCTCACTGCTCCTAGTAATTTTCATTGGAATAAGAAGCAGCTCGTAGAGTCCATGGAAAGAAAATCCATCAATCTTTTTTTAACATAAAAATATCCAGCAGTTTTGGGTGTTTTGATGGCAAGAGAAACATATTCTCTCTTCAGGTGGCACTGTGGCTGTTAATAGGAGAGTATCTACTTTTCTACCATCTCTAAATCTGTCTTTTCAGCTATCATTAGTTAATCATAGCAAAGGTTTATTCCAACAAGTATCTTTGCAGCTACCACAGGACGTTTAAAACTAGAGACCTCTTTCTGCCTTGCCTTACTTTTTCTTCAGACATACTTTTTGGGTCTTTTCGCTTACAAAGGCATAACTCTGAATGAATTGTTGTCAGCTTGTTTACAGGATCCTTTTAAATGCTTTCCCTATTGCTGGGAGCACATCTTTCTTTTTCTTTGTTCAGTTTTTTCCCTTGACAACTGAAAACAACAATAACAAAAAAATGCCCATGAGCTATTTTAATTCTTTATAGTTATTATAATTGCAGTTTTCATGGGATTTCTCTGCTGTTCTTTGGAAGCAGACAGTAGTTTCCATATTGAAACAAGTCTATGCTACACAGTAAAAGAGTGTGAAATAGAATTGTGATAACCTATAACTTAGGTGTTTATCAAAAGATATTATTTTATTATGTTAAAATCAATACCCTGCAGTAACAGTTATGACCTCCTGTGGAGAAATTAATTTCCACTTAAATTCACAGTACCAAGCACAAGGTAATACTCATCCAAAGTACAAAGAGGTTGATATTTACTGAATTTTTTGATTGAAATATCTGTCATGCTTTTCAAACATATGAGTTTTTTTTTAAATCTAAGTACATTCTAAAAGTCCTCCTAGAGATCACTCTGCTTGTTTGAGTGGCTGAATACCTTTCAAATGATAGCTAGTAGCAAATTCAAAAATTAAAATTTCACGCGTGTTCTATTATGTAATGTTTTGGTAGAAGGATTAAGAATGGAAGAGGACTCATTGTAGTTAAAATGGACTGAATTTGAGAAAGAAATTCAAAAGAATAACTCAATAGATCTACTGAGATGTCAGTTTTGGGTTTCTTGATCATTGAGCTACTTTAGCTTAGAGAATCCTAGCAAAAGTACTTTAGTCCATATCACTGTAATACCATAGAAATGGATTATTTCTAGTAACATCTTAATATAACAATTATTAATAGCTAGCTTTTTAAAAAGGTGGCATTTGCCTGCAAATAAAAGCTTTAGCAATCAATAATTTAGCCTGTTTGCATTCTGATCAATTTAACAATAATTTACTTGCCATAAATATTCTGCCATAATTCTCCATTAACTATCTACTGGGGTTTTTTGTAATATTTTTAGCACAGGAGACTAAACAATGGTTCTCTTACTTATGAATACTAGAACCATAGTAAAATACCAAAAGAGATAAATATACCTGTTTTACTATAGAACTGGTTGCTACCCCCATTGCCCAATTCAAAAGAAGATGTCTGTGCTTGTTTTCGGTTTTACCACTCTGTAGTGTCTTTGCTGTTCCATGGTTCTACTCAGGAAAATTTGCTGTTCATTAAAAAGGCCAGCAAAACTTGGCCTCAGTGACTGAAACACTGTTATGAAATGCATTTTCAGATGAGCCCCTAGTAACCTCTGAATTGGCCCTGAGTTATTTACAGGGGTGGGACTGCATTCATCAAAGCCAGGGCTAACCCCATTTGATGCATAGGAATGGTTCCATATGCTTAATTTAATTGTTTGTTCTGTGAAATACACAGGCGCAGAGATTTCATCCTCCTCTTTTGCAGGGCATAGGAAAGTCACCTTTATTTTAGTGGTGCAACAAGAGCATGCTGACATTCCTGGAATTGATCACTCACAACTCTTGAGCTGGTCATCTTGCTGGAGAGTGAATTTGACCCCCAGTCCCACACCCTCTAAAATTACCTGGTAGTATTCCCACAGGCTTTGAGGGCATAGAATCAGTCATTGTTACTATAATTAATAGTAGAAGATGCATTTAATTCTGTGGGAACATGGAATTGTTTAAATGCCGCTAAGTGCCACAGGCTAAATACCAATACAGGCAAAATTCACTTTAAATACCACATCTCGAACAAAAAAAAAAAAATTGTTCTATGAGAATTTTTATAATTGATATTTTATTCATTTAAGTGAGCTTTAATAGCTATTGTAAGAAAACAAATCAACCAACCAAACAAACAAAAACCCAAGAAGAACCAACTTGGGCATACATAGTTTATGGGTTTTGCCTAGAAGTTTTCATACACTTCTGGAAGACAGACACTTTCAAAGTGGGTGGTGGAAGAGATTTAATTGAGCATGGCAGGAAAATACTAAAAGCAGAGAATACCAGATAAGCTGTAAATTATGTGGATAAGAAATGTACATTTATTCCAGATTCACTCAACGACTGCAATTTTAGTTGATAAATTGAATTTGGGCCGAGTATCTTCCAAGTAAAAGGAGTAAGCCTCTCTGGCCTGAGCTCAAAACTGTAGGCTCCTTGCCTGGGACAGTAATATCATATCCTTTGTGGTTCAGGCATGGGGGAGAAGATGCAGGAAACTGATCTTTACATATGTTTTTGTTCTGTGCAGGAGACTATTCCCCACAATGTTGGCTGGAAGCAACCTATAGGATGGGGCTGCTGGGGAATTCATATAGGTTTCTGATTCAGTGTTTCTGCTCCAGATGGCCAAAGTGGTTGAGTGACTGAGATTTAGCTTGGATCCATGAATAGTCTCCAAAGGACATTATATTGTCTGGCCATCCCAGAATCCTTGGCATGTGGACACTTTACTCTTCTCTCCTAATGCACCCCCCGGATATTAGGAGGGGACAGTTTTACCACTGATCTGCTGGAGACTTTCATATGAGTAACTAAAGTTATCCTTGGAAGCTGGAACCATCACTACTAAATACCAGATTGCCTCTAGAGTTACAATAGAGAGCTTCTCTCGACAGACACATTTTTAGCTGTTCTCTCCAAATGTAGTGAAATTATGCTATGCAGAAACATTACTTAATCAGGTTTGATTGCAGACACAGCACAATTTAGTCTCTTTTATATACTGCCGACTAGTCTAGACTACTAGCTCACACAATATTAATGCAATACAGATTAAAAGAATATTGTTGGAAAATACTGAAAGAGAGCCTTGTTTATGTTCCACTCCTACTAAAACTGAAATTAAAATGTCTATTCTTCATCTACTGAATAGTCACTTCAACAGCATTCATTTAAAATTGCCTAAAATTCTTAGATTGACATTCTGCAATTGTAGGTTATAGAGAAAGGATTTGAATTATGCTGTTTTCCTGAACTGAGAAACAACTGCATAAAATTTCTCTTGGGATCGAAAGAAAAGAAATTAATACATCCACTTGGTGGGTTTTATGAGTTTGTTCTCTTTCTATGAACATTCTCAGAACCAAGGTAAGAGACTCAGTGAATCTGACTTAAATTCAGAGTCTATTCATGAGAAACTGCTTCTGAATTCTGAACAGCAAATACCTATACAGGGAACATGATTCTGCAAGAATAGAGCCCTCTTTCCCAGTGTATTTTCCTCTGTGAGACAGAATCTATATTTGTGCTTATCCGAAGGCTGAAGGTCTCTTTGCCAGAGCAAACTATTTATTGAAATAGTTGCATTGAGTCTTCCAGGTCTTTGGCCTAAGAGAATGAATATAGTTACCATAGAAATCAGTGCATTTCAATTATGCTCAGTCTGACTTTCTCAAAACTAATATTGCATAAAGTGCAGAGGAGCTTCTTTTGGGAAAAAAAAGAAAACATGATGAATTTTTTTAAGGCCTACAAAAAAGAGTAAAAACCAGTCTGTGGGTTTGTGGGTTTCTCTTTATTCATTATTATTATTATTATTATTATTTTAGGGCATAAAATTACCACATATAACTCTCTAAAGAGTGAAAATCTCCTTCATTAGCTAATTTTAAGAATAGATGTCATAAATTTTATGAACTGGATCGAACATGCCTCAGAACAGAGTCTGCTGATTCAGGATAAAGAGATAACATTAGTATCTAATAGCTTTCTCATTACTCTGACTTGATTGCTAATAAATTAAATTAATATCCCAAAGTGGAGTCTGCTTTGTCTAAGACGGTCACTGGTGACTGATCTCTCCTTGCCCTCATCTTGACCCATGAGCCTTTTATTATATTTTTTCTCCTCTGCCCAACTAAGGAGGGCAGTGATAGAGCAGCTTTGGTGGGCACATGGTGTCCAAGCAGGGTCAACAAAAAATATTTTTTCCACTTTTTTCAATTCTGTCCTATTATTTCTGCACTCATCCAAGCTTTTCTGATTTTCAGTTACATACTTAAAAATCAACACATAAGCTTGAAAGTGCACAGATCTCTTAATTTGTAAGTAGAAGGACACATCTGAGAAGACTGATTCAGAAGAGGTGTCCATCAGTCTAATAGAGATTTTTCACCTGTTCCAACAGTTCATTTACTCTCTGTATTCTGGTTTTCCTTACTCTGTAGTATTTAGTGTATGCCTGAAGTAAGTATTTCCTTCTCTTTAATCCTCTTAGCTTAGCAAATATTATCTAGCTTGCATGATATTCTTATTAAGATAGGGTGTTAAACCTTCCAGTTTCGCAGTGTCATTAGAGATTCCAGATTTTTTTCTCAGATTTTTATTAACTCTATTTCTTCTTTCAGTTAATATTAATTCGATCTTCAACTGGTGTTAGCTAGTATAAACTGATGAAGCTTTACAGATTTATGCAGCTGAATTTTTAGTGTATGATTTCAATAGGTTACAATTAATGATAACCTATAAAATCAGTTGTCTATGCATCTGAAAATTAATCCACACACAGTGTGGACTGAATTATCCCTACCTTTGCTGGTGGGAAAGGGGGAAGCAGAGTAAACACACATACAGCTAATCTTATTTAAGACTAATAGAGAAATAGAGAATCATGGGTGTAAAGTTGTCATGGAAAATATAGACCAAATAATTTACCTTCACAGCAGAAATTGTGCACATATCTATTCTTAAAGCATAATACAGTGTCACTTTTCCTTCCTCCTTGAAGCAGATGTTTGTCTGTACTTTCTTGTTAGAGCTCTTCAAAACTAGCTGAACACAGACAACATTCTTCACTTTAACCTAGTACCTCTTTTAGATTTATCTTTTTATAACAACTAAATGTTTGTGGATATCTTATGCCATTTATCCATATTTAATTGCTGTTTCCTCTTCCCTGTTCTTGCTGAGATCTGGAGGAAGGTCATGAATCTTCTTACTGCCTTTTTCACCTCTGTATTCACCTCTTAGAACCTATAGAAAAGAGAGCAACAATCTGAAGACAAAAGCCTAGGTAGTTTTAAAATTTCATTCGGGGCAGGGTATTGTTTGTGACTTCACTTGTTATTTCCATTTTATAATAAAGAAACCAATAAAGAGACGACTTATCATTGAGAATGCACCAGCATGTGGGAGACTAAGGCTCAGCCAGGACTCGGCCACTCACGAATTTCAGCTCATCTACAAGCTTCTTCAGTCCCACTATATCTTTGAAATTCTGCTTTCTAAAAGATCATGAGAAGTGAAGTTGACTGGTAAAGTGCAACAGTTCCTATTGGTCAGAAATATTAGAATAGAGTAGAATAGACTAGAATTGAAAAGTCCAGTTGGAAAGGGACCTACGATGATCATCTCGTCCAGCTGCCCGATGGCTTCAGGGCTGACCAACAGTTACAGCATGTTATTAAGGGCATTGTTCAGATGCCTCTTAAACTCTGACAGGCTTGGGGCACCCACCACCTCTCAAGCAAGTCAATTCCAGGGGAAAAAATATGTCGTACCAGTTCTTGGTGAAGAAATGCTTCCTAATGTTCAGCCTAAACTTGTCCTGACAAAACTTTGAACCATTTCCATGTGTTCTGTCATTGGACACCAGGGAAAAAAGTTCAGCATCTCCCTCTCCACTTCCCCTCCTCAGGAAGTTGTAGAGAAAATGGTCTCAACTCATCCTCCTTTTCTCCAGACTAGACCATCCCAGAGTCCTCAACCACTCCTCACAGCTGCTGCTATTAGTCATTAGGGATTTTAATTAATAGAGCCTATGCTTGTCTGTTCATATTGAAGCACAAAAATAAAAATAAATATTGCCAGTGGAGGGAAAGTTAATGCTGATTAAGATTGTTATTTAATACACAGATGAGTGAAGAACATTCACATAACTTGAGATCAAAAACTGTTGCCTATTGCTGTGATACTGCAGAATAATGCATATAACTACATTTGGTGCCTGCTTTAAAAAGAGAGAGACATTACAGTTTTGTGGGCACAATTAACTACAGGCACAAGTGCTACTATTTTGATGATAGTCAAAAAACCAAGAAGTTAGAGATTTAGAAGTTAAACATTTGAACCTGCAATTTAGCACAGAGATTTAAATGTGGATTTATATTTATTATAATTTGCAAGACTACATGTCCTCAAACATCAATTGTTAGCTTGTTTATTAAAGCTTTTGGTAATTTAGACAGACAGTTTCCCCACAAATTGATGTATGCCCGCATTGTTCTGTGGTCACAGCAACAGAAAATATTACATCAGATTATTATAAATGGTGCTCTTTAATTGTTTTTCTAAAACAAGGCCTTACCAAATGACTTTCAAAATAAAAAGTGTCCCACTACACCAGTTTAGCAGTTGCAAAAATGTACCCATCAAGGTTTGCATAGCTGAACCAATATCAGGCATGTTCATATGCACATCACTCCTTCAATGCACATCCATTCCTCAGTCTACATCTGTACTTGTATTCACAGCTGTATAATTATTGGCAGCTGTATCAAGAAAGGGGACAATTACATCCCAAGTGGAAATTACAAGTATTTTAGTGCAAGGCTTTCTCTTTTTTTGGTTAAATACTTCAACACATTACTGGTGTCAGGGGCACGAGTGTGACAACACAGCAAACACGAACAGCAAATGTCACCTACATCCTTGTATCCTCACGTAGCGCCGCATGGGACAAGGTCAGTGCTGAGAACAAGGATTATACAATTAGCTTTATAGGAGAAGGCTGACAGCATGCAGATGGAGGGATCAATAAGACAGATGAATAAATTTACAGTGATTAAGCATACTCCCACCTGCACCTCCAGAGAAATGAGGAATCGATGTTTGGTTACACACCACCTTGGCATCTGCATGGAGAGGAAGTGAAGGTAGGGAAATTATGTGCTTTGTGATGTTTTTTTCCTGAACCACTTCAGAGAGATTTACCAAAGGAAAGAATGGCTGATCCTGGTGGATGTGATGGCATTGGAGGATAAAGACTAAGTGCAGTGGGCTAGTAGAAATTATTTTATAAGTATATACATTCAAAAGTATATCTCCCTATGTGCAAAAGTGTTATAATATAAGTGTCACCTAATATAATGAGATGTTCACATTCACCTTTACTCAGCTCTACCTCATTAAAACTTGACTTATAAGAAGCCTAATGCTAGTACAGAATGTGATCTATAAAATGATGATGGTATCCAGGATTTCTTCTGGAATATACAATGTTGGGGGGCTGTCCCTTCCATACACTAAGATTTTTCATGCAAGGAGGGGCCTATGAGACATGGTGGGAATCCTAACACTTGCAAGTCTTTCAAATTATTGTTTCAAACCGGTATTTCCACAAGCTGTTACTTTTTTTTTGTAACTGAGGCTCATTTGTGCTCACGAAGGAAAGACTTCCTCTCCTGACTCTGGAACATCAAAGGAGAGCTGGTGATGAGATAGTGGTGAGCAGAGCTGTAGCTGATTGCTTCAAATTGAGGGTAGCAATAACGATGAGGGGTAATGACCAACTGGTAGCTATCCTGAAATGCGGTCAGTCCTTAGGAGATTGGCAGGATGTACCCCCAAATAGCTGGACCCACAGGCACTCACTGGAGCCCTCTGTTCAGGGAGGTCTTGGGCAGGTTAGACAGACCGAGTCATGAGTTTATTTTGGATTAGTGCAGACCTGCTGCTATTCCCTCCTGCCCTATGATCATTGTGGTGCAAAGCTGAATGAGCAGCTTCTGTCACACTGTGGGAGGGGAGTTTGAGCATTGCTGTGGTGCTCAGGTAGGGATGATGGGACACTGAGGACTGCAGAAGTCGAGGCAGCAAAGCAGGCTGAAGCAAAAATTGAAAGAAGGAAGGCAAAAGTAGCTGCAGAAATTAATGAAAATTCAGCTTGGTATTCACTCTAAAAGCACAGAAGCCAGTATCTTACCAGCTGGCTGTTTCCTTCCAGGATATGAGTCCTACACAAGATGCTGCATTCTGCAAAGTTTTAACTAGTTCCAACCAACAGAATGGCTGCTTTAGGGATGGTGGAAAAAGAAAGAACAGGTAGACAAGTGGAAAATAAAAGTTCCTGAAAAAAAAATCAGGGTTTTTTTTTTTTTTATATTTGCTCTTTATTTTGCGATTGTCTGCCAGATTACACTTTGGAAAATGCATTTAATTTTTCCAGGTGTGCAGTAGCTTACATCATATAAGCTGGTGTAAGGTCTCTGGGTTCCCAAAGTGTTGTCCATCTGGATCTGTGTGTTTAGTGCATTAACTGAAATGCTTTTGACTGTAGTACTGTGGGGGGAAAAATGAAAAACAGTGCTTCTCTTAGGAAAAAAGTATGGACTGATAATCATCATCACGCAAAGTTTTGAAATTCACTTTCTCTGAATAAACATAGAAAAGGTTCTATGAAGACAGCTAATCAGATGCTGATTCATCCATACATTCACAGGTTCCTTTTTGTTCTCCTGAGCATCACTGATTAAAAGAGAAGAGATTATCAGTATAATACAGAAATGATGGATTGAAGGTATCAGAATGAGGTTCTTTGAAAACTCATTATTTCTTTTGATCTCTTTAAGAGCATTCTGCAAGCACTACTTTTTTTTTTTTTTTCCCAATGAAAATAACACATTCATTGCTCAAGTAGTAATCCAAATAATTTTGATAAGGATTGTGGACCCAGATTTTCTTTTTTAGGATCAGTTCAGGAGTCTAGGAGTCTTGGTTAAAGTACATGTGATGCACTGACTTCCATAAGGTTCTCAAAATGATTTTTTTGTTGGAATAGCAGCAATATTCAGTATTGTTTCATGGGATCTGGCAATGAAATGGCAGCAATAGATAGCAGTTCCTTTAATGTGCAAATTATCAGTTATAATAAAAAGCCCTGCCACTCAGTTGACCAGCCCAGTCTTCTTTCACCCCTTTTTAATATATCTATGGCAGACTAAATTTCCTTTTTGGTTTAGTTGTTTCTGGGTGAGCTGAGCATCACTGAAAATGCCAAAATCTGTCATTGTGTCATTGCATTTTCCATAGACTGAACTTTCCAAATAAGCACTCAGTTTGCAGCAAACTTAATAACATTTGGCCCAAATCCTTCCAATTTCTTGAAAGGGAAGCTGTGGTAGCAGAGCATGTTAGTCCTCTTCCACTCTCAGATTTGTTTCCTAACAAGTTACTGAATTGCTTCAGGGACTTACTGTGATGCTTCTGAGCATGGGGCTGTGCAATTCAGAGGGGAAAGAGTTGTCAAGAGAACCCTAGAAATCACAGGTGGTTTGGAATAATATCGTTGGCTCTGATAAACAAAAAGGGAGATCTTTATCTCAAACCACGTGTTTAAAATGCCACAGTATCATTACCAGATTATTCACAAGAAATAATGAAGTAAGATTATATATAACCTTGAGAGAAAGAAGAAACAGCAACATGTTATGTAGCAGCCTGCCACTGATGCTAGAAAGAGTATTGCTATCTAATAACCACAGGGCTGAATTCAGGCATGATGTGTAAGGCCATGCTGGGTTAACCTGTGTTAAACACCTGACAGCTCATCTTTCTCACTCTCTGGAGCCACTTGTATAACTTGTCATGCCAGTGAAGTGACAATAAATTGAGCAAACTAGTTGAAACCAAATATGCAGAGAAACATATTTGTCATTACACTTAAGCTGACAGCTGTAGCAATTTCCTTTGAGCAGGCACACATAGCTTGATGAAAAAGAGGGGAGCTTGTGTGGGTTTCTAATTGCAGAGTTCTGTTGCAAAGGCCATCGAAAATAGGCCTCTGATTTTAAGAAGTATTAGGAAACAATCAAAAGCAGGCAGTTTGTTTGGATTTAATATAAATGAATTATTAGCAATTTCTAACAGAATTAGGGATTGAGCTTTTCAGAATTTTCAGGAGGAAGGAGAAACTATTGTAAGATTCATAGTAGGACAGAAATAGCATGATTAAAAAATGGGTCACTATAAATAGTATAAGAAAAAATCATTACAATCAGTAGCAACAGTAGAAGGACGTCTTCATTTTCACTATAATTTAAGTGATCATTGTGACACTGACAGCAGTATTAAAGGTCACTTACTGGATTAAAAGAGTTATTCTGATTTTCTTGTATGATTTTACACTGAAAGTTCACACCATTAAACACATTACAAATGGGTAACTATCTATATAGGCACCTTCAAGTTCACATGAGGCAAATCAAATTTGCTTAGCATATGGCAAAGAATTACTGAACTAAGTCATATGATTTTGCACGTTAAAAGTCACCCTGGTCTATCGTCATAGTTTAGATGATTCATGTTGACTGGCTATTCAGCAGTAGCTTGTGCGTGTCTAAACATGCACAACATTAAAATATTTTGCTGAAAATATTTTTATCTATGCATTACTGAAAACATAATGAAGATCCATAATTTGTCATCAGAAATTATTTTTAAAGTATAACTTTAATTATAGTTAAAACACGTGTATAAAATCTCTTTGATAATCAATAAATAACTTCCTTTTATTCATGATACTTGGATATGTATGGTCTCAGTTTACTTTAAACTACAGCTACTATGAAATACAGCTACTATTTCCACCAATATATTTTTAGACATTTTTCTTGTTTCTCTTCACCTCTAAATTCACTCAGAGATTTAGCGTAATATCTTTTCTCTGACTCCTTGCTAAAGCTGTCCCATTTTGACTTCCATTGCAGTGACACTGCCATTCCACCCTTTTAGTGAGATTTTTATTCAGTTGTCTTGCAGAAACAGCCTTGTTTTGACAATGTCACTGCAGGTAATGCACTTGCAAAGTCATTTTCTTTTGTAGCTTTTAGAGTTGTCTGCTGTTTCTTTTCCCTATTACTACCTCTCCAATTCTCCTTTAGGGGGTATGCATCATTCTCTCTTTGTTGGACAGTGCACTCCCAGTATAGCCTCCCTGGGGGAAACCAGCCTATGCTACATTTTCACCTTCCATTTTTCTGCAGATGAATGAAAAGCCTACCTTTCCAATCAAGTATCCTGACTTGTCATCACAACGTTCCCTCCACTTGTCTGCTCTAACATAAAATTTAGCAAGACAAGGCTGAACTCCTAGTTCAGACACCAAGGATGGATATATTTTTTTTTCCACTGCGAAATATCTTGGATTATACTGGACTCACTCCATACAACAGGTGACAGCTTTTGGGCTAAAGCTTTAGCTCTGCAATTGAAATCTGAGAGGATGCCTTGTGTGTTGTTGGGATCCTGGGTTGAATTATCTTTTTTTTTTTTTTTCCCCAGTTGTTTGGGTTTGGTTTTTTTTACCCATCAAATATTGGTGGCATATGAGGGAAGCAGAATGCAATCCAAAAAGCAGGTGTGTACTCAGACACTAAGGGAGAATGGATGTGTTGACTAAGAAAGTTTTTTTGTTATATAACCAGTTTTCATAATCAATATCATTTTAATACATTTAGTACTAAATTTGCAAGTCATTACCAGAAGTTTTGATGATTGGTTCAGATCTGTCATGAAAAATGTTTGCACTACAATCTGGCAGCAATTGACAGTAGAATAAGTCCATAATAAGAAATCAATCTTTTTTTTTTTTCAGTCTTCATTATAGTGTTATTTTATATGTTTTCTCTTGTAAATTCAGTGAATTAAATTTTTAAAAAATCACTGAAAACATTATTTTCCCCACAAATGCAAAGCTAATGTAGTTTGTAATGAATTTAATATTCCCCAATTAAAAAAAAAAAAAAAGACAACACTAAAAACAAGCTGCAAATGAATAGATCATTATTACAGCATATTCATCAAACATTATCTTTATACAACCTGTCAGATTTCAGTTTGATGCTTCTTCCAGATGTTTCAAGCGCACAGAACATAAAACTTCTGTAAAACCTAAATTAAGACAGTAATATGTGACGTAACAGCTTTGGTAAATTATTTCTTGTTCACAGGATGGTTTCTGGAATCGTGAGGATTAGTCCTTCACATTGAACATCAAAGAGTCTGGCATAGACAGAGAAGATAAACTCTGACCCTTGTGAGCTTCTTCACGTCACTTCTACCCATTTAAATTTCAGTTAGGTTGGTCAGAAGCAACAGAGAAAAGCTTTAAATTGCATTATTAACAATAGGTTAAAGCTTGGACTGCTGATTAAATCAATTTCTCTCAGATAAAATCATAATAGTCCTTGGCTGTATTTGTCTGACAGGAAACATGTCATTGGTGATGCTTTGTGTTGCCTTTAATGAGTGTGATTGTCATCTTCCAGCAGGGAGAGTACAAAAGGCACCTGCAGGTCTGGGTGAATGGAATCACTTATTGATCGAGTTGTCAGGCCCATCAGGCATTTAGGAACAGCTGAATGAGTACATAAAATCAATGTGATCTTGTATTTATATGGAGGCTCGGCAGCTCAGTGAGCTGATTGAAAATTTTGACTAAATTAGCTACACATAAAATATAATTTCCAAAATTGTCTAACTCGCAACATTCATGCTTAAAAACTATCAAGTTGTTGAATAGTATTGTGATTTTTTAAAGACCCTTAGATTTCTTAGAAATAATTTTAGCCAGTTTTGTCTTGGGGTAGAACTGTAGCCTACGCAATTATTTTTTTATCTCTACCTGAAAATTGTTTTTTAACAGTTTTTCATTTGTTTTATTTAGTTTCTTCTCCCCATTTCCTTAGAGTCAGCTCCATTTTAGAAATGATCTTTGCTGATGTACAGCCATGCTATCAAGTTGAGGCTGTTCAAGAAAGACAGTAAGAACACAAGTAGAGAAGTGCCTCATCTCCATCTAAGAAAACTGCACACTTGCATGTGGGCTCTGCATGGTCTGAATCACCTTCCCGGGGCTGGAGCAAGGAGAAGGGAAGGAGGGAAACTCCAGTGAGGAGCTGTAGCAAGAAGAATCCTCCACTACCTCAAACTCGGCCTGCTTTGGCAGCAAAGGTGGATTTTAAACTGATGAATGCACAGCTGAGACCTGAGTCTGCAAAAGGTTTGAGAGCTACTGGGAATGGAGTTAATAACATTAAAGTAGCACAACCTGTCTCACAACCTCCTTTACAACAGACAATTAACATGGTCATTTTAGTCTGTGATGCAATGCACTTCTATTTCCAGTCTTTTGTTAGCTGCTATCTTTTCTGTTTTCCTTGTTACTCCACACCCAAGTTTTGTAATTTCTTCACTGGATTTCCATTCACATCTTATCCTTCCTTCACTCCATTATTCTCCCCAGGGACCCACTTTCTCCATACTATCTTCCACATCTGTCTTCTTTCTTCGTTTGTCTTATTTGCTGTCCCTAAACTGACAGAGAAATAAAACTAATTCAAGAATAAAAAATGGCTTATTCAATTTAAATGTTTTCTCTCTACTGTTTCTGATACATGACATTTTTTTCTTTGCACATGCATAGAACTCATGCTTGGACATAAAATGTATTTTGAAGTTTGAAAGGCACAATTTTTTTCTTCTTTTAATAAATCTTCTTCAAATATTTATCACTGCATCAGTAATCCCTGAAATTTTCCCGTATAAACTTGCTTCACCATTGAGCCTTTGGAATCAGATTAGTTCTCATTTTCTTTCAGTAAGAGTTAATCAGCTAAAACCTTGTATATTTTATAGCTGTAATATCACACACACCACAACGACCATGTTCATTATAAGTGAAAGTAATAACACAAAATCTTAGCATCCATTCAAATGTCAGAAAGAAATAACAAGAATGCTACCAGAGGAAATATCTTTCTAGCCCACAAGATGCTTACAAAGACCCTCCCCCAAAGTCTCCTGGATCAACCCTTTTTCTTCCCATCTGTAAACATTAAGGAGATCTTCAAATTATCACAAACCAGATATTGCAAAACCAGAACCCCTCAAATTCTGCCCTTTTTCACACAAGAACATGACTTCTTCCCTGATTCAGGGAGAAATCTCTGTGGATATAGTACTGAAGTTGTCCCAAGTTTTAGATGTCTTAATTTTAGAAGATAACACAGTATTTAAAAGCATGATGTATGACTGCAGATATCATTGTAAATGTTGTTTGAAAGTCAGACTGGGTTGATAGGAATGCATCTGTGATGGATTCAAACTCTTCAAATTAAATTTTGAGAGTTCACAAAATATTCTTGATGATGTAGAGGCTGTGACTGTTGAGTTCTTATCTGATGATTAATGAGAACTAATTCTTTTAACTACATGTCTTTATTGTAATAGGTACATGAATGCACAGGAGAAGGAATTGCTGAGAGGGGAAGAGAAAGCTTGCTTACATGAATGTATGGGTGACAATTTAGAATCAGTATGTTTCAAGTCACTTTATTCCACATTTACTTGAAAAAGTAATAGAGATTCAGTGGAATCTTGTACAAATAACATATTTCACCTTCATTAGTGAGAATTTTGTGTCTTTGGCAAAAGCAGGAATGAGATCTTGGATTTTAGGCTTTCTTGGCCCATATAAAAATTGGTATCTAGCTGCAGATACATAAAGAAGTTCCTTATGAAATGTGTGTAGTCTGATGTTAGCACAAAGGAAAACACTTGCCATCTGTATCATTGATACAGATGTATAGATGCTGTATTCAGCTGTATCAGATGATACAGCTGAAGTATAGCATGAGTGCTTTTCTTTCTTTATCTTCCCTACCTTCCCTACCTACCCTTCCCTACCTTCCATAACTTCTACTATGGCAGTGCTGCCATACCTTTAATATCCTCTTTCCCTGTATTTTCTGATTTACACGTAAGATTTTTTCAGATACTTTCTGTCATTTCTTACCTACAATGAGGCTTCTCTAATCTTATTGTTTTGATGCTGAATTTATACATAAGTCCTAAGCAAAATCATCTAAAACTAAGGGAGAGGGACAGTGAGGAGGGAGTGGGGATAGTTTAGATGAAGATATATTATGACTTTACAGTTTATTTCATCTTTGCTAGCACCTCAGAAAACCAAGCAACAGGAGTTGTACACAATTATAAAGTTCTTGCCTCCAAATCTGCTCTGCATTTACACTCAGTTCTTTCCCTTCCCTCTCCCTCAGCCTAGCTTTAAACATAGCATTTCTGCTCACCAAGTTTTTTTTCAGTAGTTCCATTAAGTGGTGGGGCCACAAAAGGAGCCCAGCAGCCCCCTCTGCCCCAGTTGCAGGTGTAGTCTGGCAAGGCAGTGCATGAGGAGCACGGTGCTCTAAGCTCCCATTTGCTGACGCCTCTGGCTCCTGGGGAAGGGAGTTGTAACCTGAGGAATGGCTGTGCTCTCTATTGCCTCTCAGTAGGCATCTTTCCCATTTTCATGTGACCCCAACAGCTGGATCTGTTAATAGCCTGAACCAGTCTTAGTCCTCTTTAAGTGACAGAATAAAATTGGTTAAATACTTTTAATTTTTGTGTGCTATAAATAGACTGTAATTACCAGATACACAGATTAGGAACCCATCCCCTGAAAGACTGCTAGCAAATTCTTTTTTTAACAAGTTGAGGCTTTCATACTAACACTGGGATCCTCTTAGTTTTAACTTTGAAATTATGATGTTATGTTTATCTTACAATTGATTTGTTGAACTACTTTGAATTTATTATAATTATGTCTATAAGATGTAGTTATGTACAGGAATGAGAATTCATAGTTCAAAAGGATGTGATACACCATTAGATATTTAAACTCTTCTGATTATAAAGACAGTTTAAAACTCAGTGGAAAAATGGACTTCAGCAGACATTGTCACAGAGATTGCAAGTTCCTAAATATTTTAAAATGTATGAGTTGTGAAATGATCCAAGGAACTTTGAAACCATGTCAATTATTTTGCATCTGGCATTGCACACCACTTGCATAATGAGAGAGCAGAGGGCTTGATGATTTTTGAAACTTGTTTTGGTGAACAGTCACATGAGCACATTGTATTGTTCACCAGACAAATGGAAAGCTATCGCTGTCCCAGAATTCCAAAATTACTTTTATTGCATCTCGGCTTATATTTGGCTTTGTTTGTTTGCTTTGTCACTTTCGTATATTTTGATATATGAAAAACTGAGTATTTTTTCTAAAGAGCAACTTCAATTATATACAGTTATATCCTTCTTTGTACATGCAGTTGAGTTGCCCCATGGGATTTGAAAGCAGAATGTGATATATGCTCTTTGAAAGGGCACATTTTAATATGTGCAGTTTCTTTGTTTATCAGGTTTCAAAAAGACTCTGTAGCCAGAGTTAATTCATGCAAACCTTTGGCTCCTTTGTCACTCTTCAAATGGTTCTATTTTCATAAGAGCAGTGTTTCAGTGTTTCTAAAAATCTGACCCAGTATAGATGTGTTTAAGGAAAAAAAAATCAAGAGCCAGACCTGGCATAGTGAAGTTAATATTCTTATTGACAAATGCTGATTCACACACTGCAATAACACAAATTCTTAATAGCAGAGTATCAAAATTCTGCATCACTATATATACTTGAACATAACTTAGAGAAAACTTTGTGTGCAATTTCATAATTCAAAAGTCAACAAAAATAATACAAAGGCTACTTTCAACTAAATTAATTACAATCTTGATATGCTCTGCTCAGTACATTTTGTGACGATTTATACCACTGTGAGGCAGCTGTTACAACATGACATCTTACAGACTTTTAATACTTGTGTAAAGGTGTAAATATTGTGTTAGAATAAATATTACATGAGGGCCAGAAGATGCTTAATCCTTAGCTTATGAGGCACAACTTCCACCTCCCTCAAACCAGAGGGGTGTCCACAGATGAGCCAACAGGAGAAAATGGCTGAAAAGAAGGACAGTGCTGCAATTGCATTCTAGGAGGGAAGAGTAAGATCTTCTATACATCTGCTAGAGCTGCACTTGCCTGCCCTGAAGTCTTTTGTCTCGGATGTTTTCCCAGAATATTTATACTCCTGAAATCTTAAAAATATTTATTTGTGTTACTGCAACCTTACAGGAGACAATAAACTTATCTTCCACTGGCACCAGCTTCTGAAAAAGTTTTGGCACTCCAATGACTATTCCAGTGAAGGTGTACATGCAAATGTGAATTTTTCCAAGGAGGTAAAAGTCCACTCACAGAATCACATGAATTTGAAGGGTTCTCCAGAAGTCGTCCACTGCAACCTTTGCCCTGAACAAGTCCACTAAGATCAGGTTACCCAGTCAAGTATTGAGGCTCTCTAAGGATGGAGTTTGTGCAACCCCTTTAGGCAAGTTGCTCTGGTATTTGACCACCTTCCTGCTAGAAAATATACTTATATTGCATCAGAATTTCCCACATTCCATCTTTTTCATTGCCTTTCATCTCTTTATTGTACATCTCCATCTCCTTTATGTTCTCTTAAAAGGTGGCTGTAGATAGCAGCAAGATTTTACAATCTCTGCATAGAATTGATAAACCCCATTCCCCAGCCTCTCCCCATACATCCTGTGCTCCAGCCCCCTGCCCAGCTTGCTGGTCTTTGTTGATCTACTCTCAGTGCAGATATATCTGCCTTAATTAGGGAGCCCCAGACTGGACACAGTATTCAGATGTGATATCCCAGGTGCCAAACAGAGGGAAGGGATTCCTTCCCTTGAAGTGCACCCCACACCCTTGCAAACACAGGACATGGTGGGTCACCTTTGATGCAAGGGCTCACTGACAATCATGCTCAGCTTGTTGAACACAAGGATGGTCAGGCCTTTATTTTCAGAACCACTTTTCATCCAGTGTGGACCAGCCTGTGCTGGTGCATGGGGTTATCCTCCCTATTTCTTCCTCTGCACAGAACTTGACATTTGACTGTGCTGATTTTCATGAGGTTCCTGTCTGCTCATGTCTCTGAACTGGCAGGATCCCTTTGAATGGCAAGCTGGTACTCTACCACATCCACCACTCCCCACGGATGGTTAATATCCAAAAACTTGCTGAAAATCTGTTTTGAGATATCTGAAAATAATTTATGGAAGAAATCATATGCAAGGGAGAGCAAGGTATGGAGTTTTGAGATCATCTCTCAGACATCTCCTCAACCTGGACTGAACTCCAGCTGCCCTTGAATTGAATGTCAGAGTTGATTCACAAGACACCTATTAGGGCTTATGAGCAGCACGTGTCCAAGGAGACTCTCACTTGATGCACAAGAAATGTTCTGCTGCAGCAACTCTGACAGATAGAGGCAGTGGGATGTATTTCTAAAACCCATTCTTCAATTTTTTCTGTTCTTGTAAAAAACAATATATGGATTTATTGATAAGAATCACTTTTCTGCCTCACTAATATCTGTTAATTTCCCAAATAGAAAAAGATTTTTCTTTCCTGTCTTTTTGTCCCCCTGCCAGTGTAAAGTCGGCAAAGTTCAATACTATGATTGAATTAAGGGAATGAGAAGTTCTACAAGATATTCTCTATTTTTAAAAAGAGACCTATTTTGGATTTTCTTTACTTATCAGAAAGAATCCTTTCCCCATGGAAAAAAAAAAAAAAAAAAAAAAANCCCCATGGAAAAAAAAAAAAAAAAGAAAAAGAAAAGGTTGCTTAATTTTTCCACTCAAAGTTAATTTTTCCAGCCAACTTATAAACATTGGAAATAAGGTGGTAAGAGAAGTACTGGCTGACCTTTAATGGGAAGCAGAAAAAATGGCTCATCTCTCATAATCAAAGAGATTTAAAAGCTCCTCAGATGTATATGCAAGTGATTTATTTTTGATATGTATTAAAGAGACATGAATTGAATAAATTTAAATTCATTAGAGTGACTGTTAATAGTAGAATTTTTTCTTAAATTATCACCTGTAACAATTTGGTTAACATCGGATGCTAGCCAGTGTTTTAAGTAAGTAAATAAGGAAATGTAATCTGGAGCATGTAGATTCCCTATTAACTTGTTACTACACTTTCTTTTTTCACTTTCATATTAGGCCTTTTGATTACCTTATTCTCTTCTTGGTGTTACATTTTTCTTTGGTTTAAGAAAAGAATCAACATTTTTATTGACAAGAAATTAAAAACTCAGTGAAGTGAACACTTAGAGTTCAAGATACATGATTCAGATAAAATAGAATTTCCCCCAGAGTAGGGATTTAGTTTTGGTAGTTTTGAATAGGATTCATTGATATTTTGGAGGACAGTTAGTGTAGATTAGCATATCTGTGCTATTCTCAGCAGAGTATTTGTGATTTATGTCAAATAAAACAACTCTTGCACTGTGTGAACTGATAGACTGAAATCACAGCACTTAATTGTCATTTGGCTGGCTCTGGAAAGAGATTTCAGATGAGACAGATTTGAAAGCCTTTCAACTTTAAGCTGTTTTTATTTGTTGACCCCTTCTTCCCTGCCCAGTCCTAGACTCTCCTTTTCATAATCAATGGAGACAACCATTACAGAAAACAGGAATATTTCAGAGGGGGATTCATCAAGCTTAGATGCATAATTTAGGATATAATTATTTTCACTCTAAAAATGTCTGTTGGAACTAGATACTCTTTAAGTTCTCTTCCAACCCAAATAATGCTGGGTTTTTATGGATTTATAATAGGATACAATTTAACCCAATAACTGTAAAAGAAATTTCAATTATTAGTTTACATAGATTTATGTAATCCCTCTATGCTTAATCTGGTAATATTCAAATTTTGCTTTAGGTGACTCTAACTTATTTGCAGCATAAACTTAGGCCAATTGTATTCAACTGAATATTGGCAATCAAATTTTCAGTGGTATTTTAATCCATCAAATAGTGCTAAATTCCCATTGTGAAGCCCAGGCACATAATTAAAGGTGAATTAACACCTAACTTTCTGCGATGCTCTTGAAAGAACTATGACATGCCTGCAGCATCATGCATTTACAAAAATACATTTGAAAATGGACCCATAAGTTTCTCATTTATTTTTGAAAATAAAACATGTCTGATACAAATTTTTGTTCTAATTTATCATATTTCCCTTTCTTTTCATTTAAATATTTTAAATAATATCTATCACTAAAGTACAGTAAAAGAGAGATAAAGACAGTTGCTGTCAACAGTTAGGTACATAAACCCATTCTTTTAGCAGCTAGCTACAGAATTAAATAGGATAGCAAAATACTCTTCCTTAGTTTCAACCAGTCTCACAGCCCAGTATGAAGGATATGAGACGTGTGCAGTGTCAATAATTCTGTAACATGATAGAGTAGTCCAACACTCAACGATAGATCTGGCATTCATTTAGTGTTCAAAATTAAATATGACTAATTTCCTGTCATTGACTTGTCATTAACATCAATAATTTCAATAATAACTTCTGGTAAGCCCTAATTCAGTATTTATTAAAACAAATGTATTAAGCTCCTGTTATGAGATATCATGCTGAGACAGATCTGATTTCTGCAAAATCCTTTAAACTAGTAAAACCATTATATATAATTATTAAATATAATCATTATAATAAAGACTGACCCTCGTGGTCGTCTAAGTCTCTTAGGAATGACCTACTGCAAAATAGCTTTAACTTGTAGGCCCTCATCTTTCAAAATGGACAGGAACAATTTTCTGCTCCCTAAGTTAAATATTCTTTCCTTAAACTCTGTAATGAGCATTCAGATAAATTTTTCTTATGTTGGGCTATTCATTTATCTCTGGTGTGTGTGGGGAGATGACCTGTGGTTTTCAAATGTGAATTACTTTGCACCCTGAAATGCATTTTAAATGTTAAATACTTTCAACTCTTTAAAAAAAAAATCCTTTATTTAAATTGTTTTCATATAAGAAAAGTCTATATAGCCAGACTGGCATCTGCAATATTCTGCAATTCACAGTGGCAATGGATTTTTACAAGAAATATAAGCGACTATTTCTTGGTTGAGAAGATAAGCAGAATAAGCATTAAAAGGCAGAACTACTGGTATGATTTCTGGCAGCAGGTGCAATTTGCTGTGATTCCAGACATTACAGTCATTTCAAAGCCAGGCCAAATTTTACTGTGCTTTATACTGAATGAACACAAGGAGCTCCTTACCTTCCTAGACTTTTCTGCTCTTTTGGCTTAGAAAATTTTCCAGACAGCTGGTTTTTGACTTGTGAAGAAAAAAAAAACCAAGGAAATTAGGAAAGGCAAAAGAAGAAAACAAAATAGCAATGTAGGATTGGGATTTTTTTCTACATAATGCTGTCTCTTCCTCTTTTCACAGCTCTGCCTGCCTTTACTGGAAGTGCCACTCATAAGTTCTGAACTTGTTTGAACTCTGATGAAAACTTGCCATCTTCTGAAGCATTTTCTCTGGACAAATCTCCCACTAAGAGTAGAGCCACTTGAGCCTTGTGAGTGGGGCTCTTAACATGGCCTGATGAAAAGCCATCGAGGCTTAGAATAGACTCTGCCTCCTGCGTCATCACGGTAATTGGGCTGTGGCAGTCATCGTGCTGCAGATCTCTTAGTACAGTGCAAATGTGATTGCTGAAAGCTTTTGAATCAGAAATACTTTGAGTTGCTTGGAAATACTTGGTCTTATAATTCCTCTGCTCTAGGAGATTTGAAACAGAGGTTTATTCTCACTCCACTAAAGAAAGAAAGACATTTTGTGATATTCTCCCCTATATTTGAAACCTGTGGAAGGAAAACATCCCATGGGCTCATGTTATTTCAGTGTCTTATACTGTGGAAGAGTAAAAAAAAAATTCATTTCTTTTTCCTTTAAAAGAGATTGTCAGTTTCAACTTCAGACTATCAAATATTAGAATTTGTGATGCAGCCACCATGGCAGCTCAGCTCTACCAAGGCAACTTTAAGTACACTATATACATAATCTACCCTACATGTGTGGATATGCTTGCCATTGTAATCAGTGGGAGTTTTAATTTAAGAAAAAATAGACATAGCTATGTTTTTTAAAAACTGATTAGGACTAGAAATATTTTTCTATCAGAAATTTAAGAATACCTATAAGATTTATTGCAGTGAAGAATTTCAGAGGCATTAAAAATTACTTAAAATATATTATTAATGGATTATCCAGAAAATTGAAAACTGGTCTCCTACAAAAATGTCTTGAGCATCTTTCTGGCTTACTTTTGGTATGATCTCTCTCCCTCTGCCCTCTCTCTTTTCCCTTCATTCCCTCCCTCTCTTTTCCCTTCCTTCCCTCCCTCTCTTTGCTTGGCCATACTGGATTCAGGAATAAAATTCTTTTGAATCTAACATGTATTGAAATTTCAAATTTTTATTCATAGCCATCCTCTAATTATAAATGCTTTATCAAAACTATGAAAAGTATATTTGAAATAAGATAAAGCCATAATCTTGTTATGGTTTTAATAAATTTAAACGGAAGAGTAAAGCAATTAGAAACAGAAACTGCCCATTATCAGCAACACCATCACAGAGTCAAATTTCTCATCCTAGGTTCTAAATAGCTTGCATTGCTTTCCTTAATTAACCACAGGTCATCTTTTTGCTTAACCACAAAATTGTTTCTCTGGTCTCATATGGGTGTTTCAGGTCTTGTTCAATTATGATTCAGACAAGTCCTCACTGAAGCAAGCAGCTGGAGTAGTTTGATATTTTGTTTCCCATGAACCAGAGGATAACACCTCATCAACTTTGGCAGGACAAAAGAAGTATAAACCATCTTTATGTGTTTTAGAATGCAACCTAGAACTTAGCTTCAGCTACAATCCTTTGACCTTTTCGTTTACTGGTCATTACATTGAAGCAACATAAGTGTGTTCAGACTCTGCAACCTACAGCCAGAGGCAGGGGTCTGGGGGGAAAATCCCTTAAATTGCTATAGCCATTTGTGAAGCAAATGTATGCCTAATGCCTACACCAGGGCACACGTCCCTTCACTTATGCAGGTTGTAGATAGTCTAAATTGTCTCCTTTTCCTTTCCCCTGTCCTGTTTGAACACAGAGGAGCAGCTTGCATTCATCCCTTTCTGCTTGGCCTAATGGAAGACAGAATGATCATGAAATTTTATAATTCTCTGCCATGGTCTGTAGATGAGGTGGAGACTGTTCATACCTTCTCCTAACATCCTTCCAAAGCCATAGAGCAAACAAGGGCAAACAGTGAAGATTCTGTGCGTCAGTTGCAGAATCCAGCTTTAATAACTGTAAAGCTTTCCATGCGTAAGTGCTGCCAAGTAGAGTAAAATATTAATGTGTGTTCCTGTGAATAATCCAGAAATGTCATCCTGTTACCTAAGAAAGTGGCTTCTGTAGTTTCCTGGCCTTCCTAGCATCAGAACAATTGCTGTGCTACACAGAATAAAGTGCTGCTTTGTGGTCTCTTACCCCAGGTTTTCTGCCTCACAACACAAACCTTGCAGGGCACATGACTATACAAAATACTGCTGTGATAAAATGTCCCTTATCACATAGTCATTACTCATGTGATATGATCTCTAAAAATTAACTAGAATATATTGTCTATGACTTCTGAAGTTGAAAGGTTTTCTGGGATGTGTGTAGTGCTCAGGGTGCTACCACTTTCAGCCCAAGAAAGACTGTAAAATCAGAATTTTTCAAAGTCTTCCTGAGATTTTTTAGAAGCACTTGATTTCAAAAAGTGGTGTTACCCAGCTTCAGAGCACAAGTTTCTTTCAGGGACTCAGGTTGAAACACACAGACACAGGTAGGTGATTGTTGTCCCATTCAAAACACAGCTGTCCTGCTTGAAGCCGGTACCAAAGAGGTCAAAAATACCCTTCATTTTAGGGGGTGGAGGCAGTGTGGGAGTTAAAGCTTCTCCCTGTCCCAATGCAATAATGAAACAAAGACTTTTGGTTATTACAGCTTTCATGTATGTGGAATGCAGCATCACCTGTTATACCACGCACTGCCACATAAGAAAGAGTATGTCACCATGACTATTCACAGTCTTTTAAATAAAAAACCATATTCAAAGTTCTCTGTTTCTTTAGTAAATGTGTGTTGCTTTCAACTAGTCAAATACTGTCAAAGTTTCTCTGCCTCTGAGTTAATAGCCAGCATCCTTAGAAAAAAAGCTGCTCTCCTGCAGTCCAAGGATGTGAGAGGATTATGATCATATTCCCTCCCTCAGAACATTTAATGGTGGGTGAAAAAGAAAGAGAGAGGAAGCAGACAGAAGACTTTAGACCAGCTGCAGCTTTAGGCTAAGCCTTCCCTTCCTGCACCTTCCCTTCCCTTTCCCTTCCCTTCTTTCTTCTCTTCTGTTTTCTTCTTTCTTCTCCTTTCCTTTGTTTGCCCCACAGATTTGCAGTCCCTATAAAGAGCAAGGGACATTCTGAAGCTGCTTGGTTTTCAAAGCAGCTGCCATCATAATTCTTCCTTACACAAGAAAACACATTTTCTGTTTCTTTATTGGTATTGTTCCCATTACTGCATGAGGATTCTCAGCAGAAGTGAGGAAGGAAGGTCAGTAGCTAATGCTGATTAGGAATTTTCCAAAAGAACTTGGAAGTCCTTCTCTGTTCATCCACAAAAGGCCAACGGAAATTAGAAGGTTCCAAAATCTGCCTCATTTCCTGCCAGCTCACCTTCCTTGCTTTTCATCATCCATGTGTCTGGCTCTCAGGGAACCAAGTGCTTGGTCGCTCTGTCTGTCCAGAATGAGGACTCTCAGACCTGAACAAGTCTAGTGCAAGAAATAACTCCAGTTCTCCGCCATAGCTCAAAATGATTTTTTTTTTTTAAACTAAGCTATCTTGTTTTTTCAGGATTTAAATTTCCCTTACCGTTAAACTATAACCTCATCTACAAAAAAAAATCTAAAAAAATTTTGAAAAGGAAAGTTAGTCTTTATATTCTCTTTTTTCCATGCTCCTCAGTGCTAGTGAGAGCAATTGGATGCCCTCTTCGACCCCCAGATTCTCAGTAGTAGTTGAATCAAGCATTAGGTGCGCACATGTACTGTGCCCATGATGTACATTCTATATTTGGAATTTTGTTAATAGGAACTCACATAAAGCAATAGCATTCCTGTGTTTATTTAGTTATGGAAAAAAGGGGTCAAATCCATTTACAGAGCACTAAAAGTTTGATGACTGTAAAAAGCATCTTTATTTTACACCAATAACGTAACAAGATATTTTGGGTTATATTGACTATTTATATCTGTTCATTTCATTAATATTGTTAGAACAGCTTTGTGAACAGTATGGGTTCATCACTTGGATATGAAGCCTGAGCTCAGTTTATTTTTAAAGTATATTTAATACTCTAGAGATAGATCAAAGAAAACTTTTTTCAAACTATCCGGTTTTGGTATTCTGTTGTGCTTCAAAAACTTCTCAAAAAAAGGTCATTTTATGTTAAAAAATTGAACAAAAATTGATACAAGATCTAGAAATATTTAATCATCAATCCACAGATTTAATATATGTTAAACAGTTTTCAGATATTCAGGCTGCCTTGCTTCCAAGATACCCACTATTGACAAAATAAAATATGACCAGATGCCCTGCAAAACACATAGATTTTAGTAGTAAATAAACAAGTTTCCAATAGTTCTTTTGCAGTCAGCAAGGGAACTAATTTCCAGCTGTTTTTTTTTCTTATGACAGCTGAATAAATACATTCCTGGTATTATAATACTTTCAGCAAGACAATGATTACACAGTAATTCAAGACCCAGATATACTCCTCCTGCTGTTGTTTATCTGAAAGCAGGTGGGATATGGCTCAGGTATGCCTCAAGAATTTAATAAGATCCTGTAGATGAGGGATCTAAGCCGGGGAAAAAGCTCTCTCATGGGAAGATATGATTGGGATATTTCCCTTTCATTATTATGTTATGGGTGTATTATAGGTGACTAATTTAATGTGACTGAACAGAAAACAAAAAATTAAATTCAGTAAATGAAGCCTTTAGAAAATAACAAAAGCTTTAAAAGATGGACTTCTGCGACATTATTGTGATCTCTAAGGGGATCATACTTCCTAAAAATAAACTATTGTTTTTCTGTTTCCTGGGCTTTGGACTTTTAGCTTGCTGGTTTTTCAAAATGCATCATTATCTTTACTCCTTAATAGCTCTATAATCAGTCCTGCTATTAATGCTGTAGTATTAGAATTCATTTTCTCAGCAAAATAATGAGGAATATAATATCTTGTCTTTGCAGGAGTTCTGTGCATTGAGACTGCTCTCCATAACTTCATGTAATAGCTGCACAAAGCTCACATTGCAAATTTTAGTACTGCTTTTATAATGCAGCTGCCTAGATTCACAATTTATTCTTCTGAGGCATAACATGTACAGTCAATTCCCTCTTCTAACCACTGAAAACACAGCATTTGTAATTCTGCTGTACCTGAACTATTATTGCCTTGCTGAAATAAAAAAGCTCTGGTAATGGGACAACCTTTGCCCTTCACTTGACCAAGATCTAGGGTTGTCTTGAAAAACCATTTTCTGTGGAGGTCGTATTGGATTTAGAAGGTAAAGGGTAATTTCTTAACCCGTTATATAGATATCTGGGTTACTGAATTTCTTTTCTTGTTTTATTATGCCTACAGTGTGTGACAGCCAGAAGTGAAAACCCCCTGATAAATGTTACCAAGCTCTGATGAGTCATATTTTCTTCTCACACTTTGAGTGGGGGAGCACACCTGATGGCAAGTGCTGTGTTTGTGCTGGGAACTGTAAAGCATGGCCAGACTCTAGGGACACACTGCTGCACGAGTCACTCAACAAAGAGCAGATGCCTAGAGACTTTCTAACCAACAGTGTTACATTAACAGTCCTTGCACAGGACTTCTTTCAGACATTTCTGTTTTTCTTATTGAGGCTTGATTTTCACATCTTTCTTAACATTTCCTGTAATGAATTACTGTGACCCTCCAACCATTTGTAGCACTAAGGCTGACTTGAATAAATGTGCCTGACCAGGGCTCAGTGAAATTGGTCTTGGTGAGACTCAAAATATTAAAGGTGGATCTATCCCTAGGATGTCTAATGGTAAGATACTTAAAATTTAAGTTGAGAAGCAAGAAGCAACACCAGATAGTAACACAATTAATCCTAATGTACATGTCTGTAAATTATTGGGGGAAATGAACTTCAATAAATATCTATTTCTGTCCACTGACCAGAGAGCAAGATTAGGTTTAGGCTTAGGCAGTTGATTGAGAGATGCTTAATGTTAAGGAAAATGAATCACCAGTGGTGATTACAGCTATATCACCTAGTTTTATAGGTCATTGCCTAAAAAGCCAGCACCTGCCCTCAGCATAGTGAGTCAGTCAGCCTAAGATAGGAATGGGGAAGCTAGTCATCCTATATATAGATGTATATACAGGCAGAGTGTGAAAACTCAGTACTTCTGAAGAATGAATCATGGGACTAAGTGCATTTCCATGCCTCCATTAATGGGCCCTAAATGCTTCTATAGGGGTGCCCCAAGCCAACCAGTGTGAAAATCTGGATTATGCTGCCCAGGTCAATATTGTTAAGCCTTCTTTTGAAAAAAAGGCATAATTTTGGATGGTGATCTCACAAAAGGAAATGAGAACATTAAGTTCTAGCCTTTTTCACTTTGCGCAAGTTTAGGCACTCAAGTCTTGTGTCATAGATCATCAACTGTCTCTCATAAATTAAATACTAGGTGTTCTCTTCAGAAAGTGGTAGAGCCATGCACCCCTTTCCCTTCTATCTCCTGCCTGGAAAATAATACACATCAAGAGGAATGTTCGACAGTAGTGCAGTCCCAGGTTTCTCCACAAACTTTCCATTTAGAAAAAGGACCTTAGAAATGTTAGGACTTAAGAGGTGTATATTGGTTGATATGTAAAGGTTTGGTAAGTGACCAAAATCACACACTGAGGTGTGGACTGCCCTTGGCTCATAAGTTTTAGGTTTCAAGAACAACTTCCATGAAACATTCAATAAAGACTTCAAACTGTACTTTCTTCTCAAAATAGTTGATTTGCCAGTATTTTTGTCTGGTGTTCTTACACCACCTCACAGAGTATAAAATTGTACTGATAAAAATGAATTAAGAAATCTCTTCTGATAAGTTCTTAGGGACAGATGATAGTTCCAGGCAAATAGTAAATCCTTCAGAGGATTTAGCCCATAACATGATGAAACCCTTGGTTCCTAATTCTGTTTCATATTTTCTGTTGGACATGAGGTGATAAGGTAGATAGAAATGTAAAGGCCATTCAGAAACATAATATGCCAGCAAAACAGACTGTAATGCAGCTCTACATACACATAATCAAAACTAGACTTCCTGTTTCTTAGGTATAGCATATCACATGGTGAATCCATTCTGAGACAGACAATCATTTAAGAAATCATCTTATTTAATAAGATATTAGAGGCAAATGAGTGAAAAATAATAGACCTGTAACAAGCATAGATGACAATTTAGATGTTTAGCATTACTAGATAAGACAGATTATGCAAGACTTACAAAAAAGAGTGAACTCTTAAATATCTGAGTGACATATCACCTTCCTATAACTTATTTTTATGCATGTAAATGTGTCTTTCACACAGCAAGCTAATGGATGGCATCAGTTTCCCCTTAAATAACTTGATGATCTTGAACACAAGAGTTCACCTGCCACAGTGTGAATATGAAGTAAACAAGGTCAGGATGGAAATTATGAATCATTGGTTCCATCATTTTCAAGCTGACTCAAGTTGAAAACCAAATGCATTTAACATCGACCCAGCATGGAGCTTCCTGACTCTTTATGTACATGTAGTGAGAGGAAATCCTATTTAAAAGTAAACCTTCTAAAAAGCAGATTAGTCTGAGCAAGATTTCCTGTGACAGAAAAGTGGAAGTAGATCTCTCAATTTTATTTTTACATTTATTTGTGGAAGGACTGCGTGAAAGACAATAGGGGATGATTTATTATATAACTGAATTGTTCATTGAGCTTCATGTTTTATTCGTGTTCAGATAGAGGAATGGAAATTGTGTCTCAGCACAACAAAAGGGAGTGTAATTTTTAAGTGCCTCTTCACATTCAAGGAACAAAATATTAAGTACATTTCTTCATTACCTACTAAAAGAAATGTAGCTGGGCACTTTTTAACAGGAAGTCTTCCCCTTACTGAAAGCTGTCTACAGGTAACAATATCAAGCTCTAACATCTTTTAGGTAAACCCCTTGATTTAATCATACTCTGTTTGAAGTGATAATATGAATGAACACAAGATAAAATAATTAAAATAATAAAAGGGAGATAAAAAAATAGAAGGCCCTCTGCTAAAATATCTGGGTCTAATCCAGCACATCGTGTACTCAGTAGAAAAGGTATTATTGCAGAATTACATAATAAATTTTTAACTTTGCAAGAAATTATTGCCTGAATCCTGAGAGCACTTGCATCCACCAGCAACTTCCCTTGTTTGAGCAGTCCTTTTCAGTTAAATAATCATATTTATATTTGTAGGATCTAGGTCAGAACAGTCTACAGTCTAGTGTATCTGTGGCTCTCCAGGGTTGTCAGTGTAACTCAGCAAGCATAAAAACCTTTGATATATTCAGGTGTATTTTTATTTTTTTTAAGAGGAGCCTGTTTAAATCACTAAAAATGCCATATATGTATTTAATCTGTCACAGTTAATAGAAAGATATATCCAATGTTTCTCAATGAGTTAGAAATACAAATGTTATTGCCTTTCAGTACAATATAGATGCCAGAAAATCTAATTTTCTTTTGAAACAACTTTTCAGTGTCCTGAATTACTGAGGGTAAGATTCATCATTGCATGTCTTCTTATTTTAGACACATACAATTTAAGCAAAACACCTGAAAAAGTTGTCTAGGCTCCCTTTATCATCTGCAGGGAGAGCCAGGCAATCTCCAAAGAGCAATTCCTGCTTCTTGTTTTAGATATCTATTTTAGGATGAGCTAAATCACATGCTAAAGATGTGTATCTCTCTCTATTGATGATAAAAAGAGTCTAGAGAGTTACCTTAGATGCCTAACTATTAGGCAGCAAGAGATAGACAAGTCAGACATTGCCTTAAACACTCAGGAACACTACATTTATATTTTAAACTCTTTTAGTTAATAGCAAATGATGCCATTATAAAGAAACCTCCAGAAAACATCAGTCAGATGCTGAATTTGGTGGATAGTTGTTCATCTATTAAAAGAGTAAGCAAAAAAATAAAGAAAAAAATAAGCCAAACAGAAAAAGCCCTCACCTCTAAGATTTTGTGTTTTGAAAGGGGATGGTTTTGAGCCAGTCTGATGCAACCACCCAAAAATAATTAGTTCCTAATATGTATTGAGAAATAAAGCATCAAAAGAATCTAGGAAGCATTAATGCTGTTGTGCAAGAGATCAAGATGATTCTGTTCATCTGTGTGTCCAAACAAGGAACACAGACTGGAACGGACTTGGAGAGAGACTGCCAGGGTAATAACGGAGTTTAGACCAAAAAAAACCAAAAGTTGAGTGGAGCTGTGTTTGTTTTACAGGGGCAAGAAGAGTTTCAGAAGAGCTATTTTAAGCTAAAGAACAATGCTGGCATTACAATACCCTAGTATAAGTTGTGCAGGAAAAAATTGCTCTGGAAATTGAAACAGTCAGAACCAAGATATTTTAAAACAGTCTTCCAATCAAAATAGAGGCAGAAATCTTAGCTGCTTATTTAGATGAAATCTGGGGCTTTAATGCATGGGATAATCAGACTTGGTGTCTACAACAACTGGGGAGCTGACTCCATGTCCTTGCACACTCAAATAACCAGAAGTTAGTGGTACCGAATCCCACAGACAGCTCCTAGGAAAGAATACAATGAGAAGACCCTTCCTAACCATCTGTTTCCAGTGAAGGCTTTCAGACAAAAACACAATAAAGAAAAATGTTTTTAACCATCAGACTTAATTTCCCTACCGATTCTAAAAGTCTCATGTTGAACCCCAAACACAGAAAAGTAGTATGACATCAAAGAACTGAGACCCTGAAGAAATGTAATTTAACTTCTGCCTTGAAGATGAAGGGTCCTGCATTTGTGAATTTACTGTTTTGCATGGTTTCTTGTGGTAGCAGGGCTGGAGTGTCATCATCACACACATTGTCTCTTCAGGCCTGAGCTCCCCAGCTACTACATCAACAGAGCTAAGTATGACCAGACTCCATACCAGAATGATAACTGGGACATTTTTTGCCACATATGTGAGAAGTCACGACCTAGGAGTGACCTTCTAATCACATCTTTTTGGATATCACCTTTGATTGCTAACCTCTCTTAGGCTCAGTGTGAATGGGATCAGAACAGTCTGTTCACTTACATACCTCCAGCAGTTGTGTGTGTATGTTGTGGAGTTGAACCTAAACAAAAGTTTGTATATATTGAAACATGACCATGTGCCTATGACTGAAAGCATTCAGTCATGCATCTCCTGGATCTCCAATTATTATGTAACTAGTTCAGGGACTTCCTTCTGTTACTGCCTGTGATGTCTCATTTGATAACATAAGCAGAAAATGCTCTGGAAAATTGAAAAAGCCATCTTGTTAACACACTCCAGCAATGTCTTCAAAGAAAGGACTGGAGCAATGCAGTTAATTTTGTTTATTTTACCCACAGATTTTTGTCATAACCCTGAGCAAATACTGCTCTGTCATAACCAAGAGTACGGCATATGTCAAATTCTGCCAGAAGCCTGAATATGGTTAAAAGGTGATATAGCCAGTAGGGTCCAATTATCAGTTGTAACTTCGATCCAATTTCTTGTTTACTGTATCTACTATGGGAAGGTGTGCATAAGATAACTATTTTTATGGCCTTTTCCTTGACTGGACAACAGTAAGTTACACATAGAAGCCTGAAGGCTTTTAATTCTCTTGAATATTGCCAGACTTGTACTAACTCAGATACAATGCAAAGGCTGATGTCACAGATACTCCCCTGGGAGGAAGCCACCTCTACATGCCTCAGCAAACTGTTCAGATACTTGTCAGCCTTTGACTAATATTTCAGAGGTACTCTGGGATCCTACCTCACTTTTCTCCCTTCAGGGAAGCAGAAGTCAGGCTGACTGGCTGTAAAAGCAGATGCAGTCCAATCTAACATGTTGACATCCAAGCACAGAAGCTGAACCAATTTAAATTAATCTGCTAAAAGTTTGCAGCCTATTTAGTAGCAATGAAAGAATGCTTTATTTATAAATACCCATACTAAATACCCATACAATTTATTCTTTTTGATGGGAAGAGATATATTTTTATATCAGCATCATTTTGCCATAACAGCATCTTACTAGATGTACTAGACACTAATAATACACAGTACTTTTGGCCAGTAAGGTTCTAGCAACACAGTATTGATAAACAGAACAAGTGAATGAAAAAGTAATTTAGTCCATTCCCCAGAGTATGTATGCCTACATAGGTATGTATATGCCTAAAACAGATGTGTGATCAACAGAGTTCAAAGGCAAGAGGTGGCCGAAATAAGGCTTGTATTTGCATTGCAGATTTCAAAGCAGTGCTGTGGATTAAAGGTCCTCCTATAGAACATGTAGATGATGAAGCTAAAGTTAAAGCTTGGCCTTCAGCGCAGTGCTGGATGTGATTTAGAGCAGATTTATGGCTGGTTTTAGCTTGATTTTCTCAGGAAACAAAAATATTCAGTTGCCCTTTCAGCTATGAGTTCACTACTCTCTTGTAGTCAAAATATTTTCTTACTGTGGATCCAGGATAGCCACAGCCCTGACAGTCTTTTCCCCATTCAGATTTAGGGGAAGAAGTTATTGTAACAGTGAAGGGTTTAGCAGGAGCCAAAGATAACCTTTTGAGAACAGGGGACACTAAATTAGGAACCCTGGGTTCACTCACTGCTTTGCTTATTGTTCCTTGCTCAGATGAAGAAAATGAACTAATGAATTTTTCCAAAATTTTGATGAGTACTTTTTGTTTGCTTAGCCTTAGATAGCCTACATTTACTCTCTTCCTTGAATTTTCTGGCAGAGATGGATTAAGTATTTTTAAATATAAACACTAGGGAGAGATAGGTTGGATGAGTTTACATGCCTAGTGGAAAAACTTCCACTGAAGTAAACAAGTGGGGTTTGCTCTAAGGTGGTTTTGGAGATAAACTATACAAGGAGGAGAGCTTGGAATGCATTACATGCAGCTGTTCCAAATTTTTATTAAAATATAGCAAGATGTTTTCCCCAGGAGACATCTTGTTATTAAAAGTCAGGCCACATAAAGCAGAAAACAATTGCATTATCTTGTTTATTTCTTATGTTAAGTAGGTTAGGGCATCAAGTACAGAATCATGCCTGCAAAAGGCATGAAAATGTATCTTGAGACCTTGTAGGAATTACCATGTTAGCTGTGTCCTGTCAGCAAGGTTTTGATAACAATGAAGATAAGAGAAGCTGCTTATCTAATGTTTTTCATCTGTATGGCTTGAAGCATGTTTCAAAGAACATGTTATTATCCCACTCTTGTAAATTGAGTATCTGAATCATTAGAGAGATCAATGACTGGTCTAATGTCATGTGCAGAAGGGATTTTGCATATGTTCAAAAAATTTGTTGCTAAGATTTTGGTAAGTTTAAGAAAGTGTGTTTTCTTTGAATAATCTGTATTTTTCAATTAGTCGTTTGCAGAAACTATTTGATATATGTCACTGTTCCTTTGCTGAAGGAAAGCAGATTGTCAGGCTATGGTCTGTCAGATTTTTGCTATGGAAAAATTAATGACATAGAACTAAGGGAATTTAGAAAATCCACGATGAATTCTGGAACGCTATTTGTACTCTACAGTCTATTACTTTGATGACATGACTACATCCAATGAAATCACTGGTACCTGAAAAGTAATGAGTATTACTCTGTGTCATTAAATTTAAAGAATGCCTTTTTATTTCAAATATTAACCATTAAGACAAAACAAGCAGAAATTCCCAGTCTAAAAATGAGAGGTAAGATTCTTATTCATATGTTCTGTTGATGAGGAGCAGCTTTCTTCTCTCACTTATGATCTCTGCCTCTTAGTTTCAGCTCATTTAGTGTTGCAGTCTGCCTCCTCCTCCTCCCTGCAGAACTCTTGTGCAAAACCAGCTCTCAGGCTGCACAGGAGTTTTTTATTTTCTGTGTGAATGGTGTTTTTTCCCCAGAAAATACAAGTGTGAAATGTTGTCTATCAAAATTAAAGAGTCAAAATTTGTGGCAGTGCCAGAAAACCTTTAAGGGGGGAATTAACTAAGACACGTCTAAAATTTAGAAATTTAATTAAGCTGGTTGAATAGGGTCTTTGTGCAGTAGAATGAGGGAGAGACACTTCAAGTAAATAACATAAAATAAATATATATGATACAGGGGATGTTCTTTTTATACTTCTATCTTATATAAATGACATATGCAGCTAACAGGAAAAATTGCCCACGGTTTGTATGTCCAAAATCAGGTAATATAAATGTCATCCTTTGTGGTAAATCCTTCACAGCAGTCAAGAAAATAGCTTTAACCTGATATTTTTGAAAGATTATAACTTGGCAAAGTCTAGCAAGTATCTGGCCTTAAGAGCCCAAGAGAGGGCCTTTGTTTCTTTTGTATATGTACAGAGAAACCTTATTTCATATATTCTTCCTTTCAGCACAGCAAATTTAATCGGGCCAACATATCATAGGGAAAATGCAGATTGTGTAGAGCAGATATTTAATGCCATTTCACACCCAGGTAGGCAGAGGTTTTGGGGACAACACGACTGGAACTGCAAAGACACTGAGCAAGTTTTCTGGTCACCAAAAGAGAATATCAACCGGATGCCTTCAACTTTACTCTAAGTGCAGCAGCACTGCCATCTACTCAGTGAGCCAGATACCAAACAAGTTTCTGAAGGAACCCAAAACTCCAAATTCTGTACGTGATAATAATCCTGATAGGATTGAGCAAGCAGCATCCAGGAGAGGCATCACAGCATCCTTGTGAGAGGGGTACATTGTCCTTCATCACTGCATGCTGGGAAGAATGAAGAATAAAAGGTTTTGTAAACTCAAGAATGCAGCTGAAAACTGTATGGCAACTGTCTGAGGAGTCACTCTCTGGACTTGTTTCTCAGTAGAACTATGGAGTGGAGATCAGTCTTTTTTATTTTCCAGTGAAGTTTGATCAGTTTTAATGTTAATAGTGAACACAGCTTAGGGGCTGTTGAAAGCCCTGTTAGGGGCTTTCTTTCCTAGGATAGAAATCAACAGAAGTCATGTGGACAGTAAATGCTGCAGCGTTTCACTGGAGTAAAAATGCAACAAGTTTGGTAAGTGCTTACAGAAATTACAACATTCTTCCATAAAGAGATACCACATGGAAATACACAAATAATAGTCTTCAGGATGTTAAACAGGATTCAGCTGACTTTCCTGGAGATACTTTCACTTCACTAATGAGAAAGCTGTTGACTCTTGAATATATATTGGGGTTTGGGGAATTTTTGACAATTCATATAAGAAGAGGTTTATAAATAAGGAGTACAAACAATTGCCTCCTTGGGCAATGGCAAAATAAAGTAATCTGGAAGATTTGATTAATAGTGATGACGATAACATTTTTTTCAATAGAGGTGATAAAACCAATGTATTGGAAATTTTTCTCTTAAAAAAAAAAATAAATAAAACTAGGGGAGAAATAAGGCAAGGAAAGTACTATTTTTGTTCTCATGTTTAGGCTAAAACCAACAGAAATTTATTGGAAAGCAGAAATGTGCTTTAGTTGGCAAAGTCTGTGATAGTGAGCAGGTTTTGAGTTATTGCAATTTTAAAATATTTGACTACAAGTTGTAAGGACACAGTGGGATTAAGCATGGAGATGTGGCTAAATGTGGGGATTTTGGGAAGAGGGTGACTTAGCTCCGGAGATGGTGATACCAAAAGGTCCATAGCAGGTCAAAGAACTACAACAGAAATCTCTATACATACCTTCTTGTCATTTACAGAAAACTAATTATACCTTGTTTGGGAAGTGAAGGCTCTGGAGTAACAGCAAAATAATTTCTAAAAGATATAGACCATGATTTTCTGTATAAATTGTCTAGTATTTGATAATGGTTTATTTTATCTGCTGTTAAGAAGGACAATGTTTAAAATTTTATTAAGATGGTTGCCTACAGAGTGGAGATCGTGATCTGAGTCTATTCAATAGATAATTAAACAGAGGACAGTCCTAATTAGCTGCATACACAACTCTTCTAAACAGCTAATTTTCCAAAACTGAGGGCAAGAATGAGTAATATTGAGTAGGTGGGAAATGCAAACAAAAAGTGAGAAAACATGAAGTGATTATTACAAGCCAAAAAGCCATTGCCCCACACTCAAAAAAGGAAAATTTGGCCAAGAGCCCTCCATATTTTGGTGATGGTATCACAGGCTTACTGACTAAATGAAGCGAGTAAATTTGTTAATAACAATATAAAAATACTAATTTGTATCAGAAGAGTCTTGAATATCCATTAGTGACCAGCAAGGTTATTAAGCAAATGTTTGTTAGGAGTAGACCTTTAAAAACCAAAAAACCTACATTGCTTTTACCCCAGAGTCATAGATCAGACAACTAGTCTGCTGGGGCTCCAATATAATTTAGTTTCCTGAGAAAACAGTGCTTATGTGATCATGCTGTCTATTGAAGTAGCTGTCTGCTGTTTGCTAACACTCCTCATTTCTTCCAAAATTTCAACTACATTTGAGAAAGTGGTAAAAGACTGAAACATTAAAAAAACAAACAAACAAAAAAAAAACCCCTGAAACTTTCCAGAATACAAGTGCTATTTGAGAGTTTCAGTTCTTAAGTTGTTCAGAAAAAAATCAGTCCACATGGTGATTCGTAAGATAGCATGTATCAGGAAAATTGTGCTGGTAAATTTAGAAATTTAATGATACCCAAAGGCTCAGTATTTAACAGCATGCCAAAGAATCACCATTTTGATTTGAACAACACAGTATTGCTGATTTTTAGGCAGTAGTTACATTATCATTCCATTCCTGCCAAAGTGGCTGTGATTTCCTTGCACAGAAGCAAGGCAGCATCCTACCTGTAAAGAAAAATAGATCTTGGATCTCTGGATGTCCAGCTTGGTAGGAAAAAAATATTTGCCTCATACAGCAATAACAAGCAGTTTTAACTAATCAGTCCTCACATGGGAGACAATGACATCTGGCTCCTGGTGAGAATCAGGTTAGCTGGATTTGTGATTGTAGAGTCCCTGCTGCAGACAGAAATGGGAGCCTGTTTCAGCTCTCAGTTTCAGTGCAAGGGAATAATCCCTTGACCTGCATAAATTCAGTGTTATAAAAGGAACTAATTCCTCCATTCCTCCTCCCTCATTAAACACTTCCAGAATTTTGAGTCAACAAAAAACAATTATTCTGGTACCTCAAGCCCAGCAGAAAACTAAACCCTTGTCTGCTCCTGATGTTGCACATTTCTATTCAATGGTGCACATCTCTGCACTCTGCTCAGGTTCTTCATCTACACATGCCAATGTGATGGTCTAAATGACTTCCTGTTCCTAGTCGACAAGGTGGTGTTAGGTCACAGGCTGGACTGAATGATCTCAAAAGTCTTTTTAAACTTAGCTGATTCTGTGACTCTTCAGTGGTCAGATGAGTGGGCAGCACAGGAAAAGAAGCACAGAGACTTTCATGGTGTGGGAACATGTACAGTATTACTGAGAGCACAATTTGATGAAGAAAATAAACTGTGTCAACACCTTCAGAGAAATAAGCCAAGACATATTTCTCTCACAAAGGAAGTCTTCAAAAGGATTTTTTTTTTTTTTTTACTATTCTCATGTAGCAATTTTTCCATAATTTTTCATTAGCAAGAACTAGAAGATCAAAATGTATGGCTGTTGCAAAATGCTACTAAAAGGTCAGCAGCTGTAGATCTGCCCTGAATCTACAGCATCAGAAATTACTAATACATATTCATTTTTCATTCTCAGCCTCTCCTCTGGAAGGAGTGTTACAGTACTTTACTGAGGGGTTGCTGAAATGTTTCCTTTCATTGTCCTCTCCCATGAAGTCATCTGTGGATTTCATCATAGGAACAGATTTGCACTCTCTGATCTCCAGAGGGGTGGGCCTGCTGTCACACAGTGTTCAGTTCTTTGTCTGAGGAAACAGGCTTTGCTCCATGGATGTGCCGTGCGTAGGTTCCTGCAATCCAGGATGCCAGCAGGCAGTCTGAGCTGTATGAGGACAAACAAATATGAGTCACAGCAGCCAGAACTTAATGCCACTCCATTTCACACTCCAAAGGCAATGGCTCTAGCAGCAGCCTGTTCTTAAAATGCAGAGGCATCAGTTCAGGAAAAACCTGCTGAATAGCTGGGGAGGGAGAAGGGTTGTCTGAGGGTTTGGAAGATTTTTTTGGTTTAGTGTGCCTTGGCATTTTTTACTGTAGTCAGTTATTACCCTAGATCTCACTGATTAGAGTTAAACCTGTTTAACTTGTAAGCACAGAGGGGAAAGTTAGAAGGTTAGGCACTCAGCTTTCGATGAATTTAAAACCTGTTCCCCCACATACTTCATGAAAGGGTTCTCCCTCTGCAGCCTCTCACAGTACATGTCATTGCCACCAAGCAGGACTAGCTAGAGGGAGCAGTGCTGAAAAGAAATTTGTTTGCTTAGGTCCATAACATTTGCAAAGGCAGCAGACATTTCTGGCTGAAAAATTTGGAGACTCTGAGACCAGAATCAGGCCCTGGTGGTATTTTTTAGGATCTATACAAGCTATTAGGAATTGGTAGTTCTGTGCTGCTTCAGGTCTTTGAAGAACACCTTTTCAAATGAGTATCTGTCACACTGCATCAAAGACCCTGGAAACTCAGTCATCTTCTTTCTCTCTCAGGTCTGCTTCACATGTAGTCACAGGTGTGTGGGCAAGTCTCTTTCTTGCTGATCTTTCAGCTAAAAACTGCATCTGAGTAAAAAAATCTCAAAATATTCCAATGGTTCTTTGGTGGGAGCTTCCCCTCACCACCATGCTCCTGGCCAAATTTTTATACCTCCAGAAAATTTTGCCTTCTATTATTCTCTAGTTTTGTTNTTTTTTTTTTTTTTTTTTTTTAAATGCAGTCACTACCTGAAATGTGGAAGATCGAGTTGCACATGACTGAAACACAGGTGATGTTCTCTTCTATGATAGCTGATGACAGTCTCTATTCTTTAACTGTGATGAAAGGACCAGAATTTTCTTGCATTGCTACTTATGGCGACATTGTGCATCCTCCTATAAGGATATAAATTTTGCTCATATTCATTTTTGGAAGCAAACGCATGAACCATGAATTCCCTTCAGAGAAACAGGAATGCAGGAGGGATTTCCAAGAATGGTAGACTTGGCAAACATCATATGTAAATCCAGACAATTTCTGTGTCCAATACATTCTTGTTAGATCCTGGAGCTGGCCACATTTTATTTTTACTGCTATATTACCAAGAGAAATCTTATTTTATGGTACAGTCACTCAATCTGTATGGTTCTCACATTTTCCTCCCTTTCAAAATCCCTTTCATTTCCAGAAATAGCCACAGCCACATCAGTGATTAATTCTACCTTCAAGTCTTCTTAAATCTGCCAGTGTCATGCTGGGCTTTCCCTACCTGTACAGCTGTTGAGTCATACAGAATTTATACACTATTATTCTGAAGTGTTTCTTAATGTTACGTCTCCATACTTTACCACATTTCAGTTTATGGCTCTTTTTTAGCATCCCCCACTGTAGATTTCCACGTCTGACAGTGTAACTTGTCAGGGAGCCTGCAAACATTGACCATTGAGTTACAGTATGTTGTTTTATTTTATATGTCCTATTATGTAAAAAGACTGATGGCAGGATTTGCTCAGGAAGAATGTCTCAGGCAAGAATGAACAATACATTGCCAACCAAGATTCTGCTTTGCTAACATCATAGTCTTTCCAAAATATAGCATGCTACAGTTAGATTGTTATTTTGTGAAATTGATTTTTTTTCCTAATTTTTCTATTTTTGCATAACATTATGTCAGGACAGAGACATTCAGTTGCCTATTGCAGTCATAACTAAAATAGGCAGTCACCACAAAAAAAATTTACCTGGAAATTCAACAAGAATGTATCTCTAAATTTATAATTTAATTATTAAAACTGGATTTTTCTGCCCAAAATATTATACATAATTATGGCTGAGAAGATATAGTACAAGTTGCTTTCAAATAAATAAGGACACCAGGAAAAGAAGTGATCTAATATGTCTGCTATTCCAAACATGCAGGCCAAACATTTGATACTCAAAATCATTATCCTTAAAATGACATATTAGCTTTGGGCTGAACTCTCTCTTACCAATGTTCAGCACAAAGAAGGAGGGAAAGTGAAAAAAAAAGATTAGGATAGGATGAAAGGACAATTAAGGAGGACATATGTATTTTCTTAGACCTTATTTGCTTGTCCGTACCAGTCTGTTTGTACTATTTCAATAAACAAAAGAGATGGTAATGTCAGTTTAACTACCTCCTGGGAAGGAAGTCTTGAAAAGTGCAGTAGTTGCTGCTTTCTCACTATGCAGAATGAAGGCAGGAAGTTCAGCATCTGATATTTACTTGCTTACTTTGTGCTTCTAATAAGTACACAGAGCAGCTTGCTGCCATCGTGAGGGCCAGGCTCCAAAACTGAGTTTGGGCCACACTTTAGCAACATTAAAAGACAAAAAAAGTAGTTGTGTGAGTGTAAAAAAGGGGAAAAGGTGACAAAATCTAGTAACTAGTAGGATACATAATAATACAAAATAAATAATATAAAGATTTTTCCAGTTCCTTGACTATCTCACATTCTTAATGAATAATTTAAAATTATTTAGGCAACACATTTTTTCTCCTTTTAGCAGTCAATTTTAATTTATTGAGTTGTTAATGATGCTTCAAAAACCATTACACTGGTTATATTTTTTTAAATAATTGCTTAAATATCCAATCTTGAAAATACAATTTATTGAGCTAATGTGTGTTCACTGGAGGGAAATTAAATATCTTAAATCTCTGCACCTCATCTTTTTTCTTGAGCAGCATTTAAAAAGAGACTCTACTTGTTCAAAGTGGAGCCTGTGCATACAGAAGGTTACCTTTCTTAAAAAAGTTGTATAAATACATAAACAAATATTAATTAGCTGTTCCTATGCCCTGGCCAAAGAAACCCAAACCCCACACAAAGCTCACTTTATACAGTAGAAATGCTGGTACAAGCAGCCACCTTACCTACCTTACAGGAGGATTTGGTTTCATATGCAGGTAGCTTTTCATAGCTTTGAAAATAATGAGCAAAATTTCAGATTTCTGAAAAATCACAAAGGAAAGTTTGTGTTTCAATTTATTTTTTCAAAATAGTTTTCAATTTTTCTAAAAGATACATATTTTAATCAATATTTTCTTGACAATCAAAAGCAAAGTAGGGTTTCTGTCTCTCAGACATTTTCAATGGAATTTTAGTCCTCCTAAGAACATTTATTATAACTAAAAAGATAACATTCAAATTAGCAAAACAGAATGTTTTCAAGATGCCTGTATTTTTTATTCATTAGTTTAGCTTTCCTGATCATGTTTAAAAGAAAAAAAACAAAACCAAAAAAACACTGAAGTAATTTAGTCCCTTAAAATTCGTGTTCTCTTTGTTTGTTATCACTTCAGCTAAAAAAAAAAAAAATTATTCAGATCACTTTCATGAATCTCTTCAACAGACAGTGATTTAAAGTGTTTATATAAGAGCTGTCCATTATTACTAGAGCCAACATACCTGAGATGTCAAGTGCCCAGATTGAAGAGCTCTTTCAATACACATGCCTGTTAGGCAATTTTCTGTAAAATTTGAATTTTGTGAAAAATATGGTTTTGTAACAATATGATAGGATAATTAATAATTATTAATAAGATAATTGAGTTCCTCCCAAGAAATATCTCTTATTTTTGAAACTCATGCTTGCTGTCTAGTTTGGCTTGGTTTCACTTGGCTTTGTCTTAGGAAGGAGGTACACTTAGTTACTTTTTGGTGCAGACTAACCTTCAGTGTTGTATTTGCTCAGAAAGGTTTCCCAAAAATAATTTTTCCCCAAAATGAAGAAAGACTAAAATTCAAACTGCTTTCAAGAGTAGCCACACATCTTTCTTTTCTTCTCTCCTCACTAGGACATTTTTATCAGAAGAAATTACTATGTCCCAAATCACTCCTCTTGTTGTTGATGACCTGTTGTAGAAAAATATTCTATTTCAGCATTAATTATATGCTTAATATTAATTTATATTCCATCTTATATAATTTAATTAATTGTTTGAATAATGTGGTTTCAGTAACTAGGCCTATCCACACGAGCTTTAGAGCACTATTAGGCCTATGTTAATTTTGGTGTACGCCAAAAAAATAATTTCCTAACTATGATAGTTCTTGTAACTCTGCAGACATAATTAAAGAGAAACCACTAAAATCCAGCCACATACCCAGCAGGTAGTAATAGCTTTCAGTTACTACTCTAACAGGTTTTTGCTATTCTGATTGTTGACTTCTGGAAGTTGCTGCTTCCTTCATTCTCATTTTCTTTATTTGACGTGCAAGTCCCATTATTTTCTAGTCAAAGCAATTGCTTTTGATATAATGTCATCAAAGTTACTAATTCAGAGAAGCCATAATCATTTTGCAGCTGGAAATGTGGCGACTGGGTCAAGCAGTGACTACATCACCACTAGAGGGAGAGTGCACGTATTAAAAAGTGGTTAAATATTCAATTCTCTATATAACAATGGCCAAAAGGTCAGATACTTCATAATTTGGTTTTGGCCTAATTAATTTATTCTTTCATAAGCTTTAAATTATTCAAATATTTTCATTTTAATGTATTTAAAAATGGAGAAGCAGAAGACCAAATCCCAAAGAAAAATGAGCCTTGAACAGACAAAATTTAGAGTATTAAGTGAATTCTTGTACACCCAAAAGGTCAGGATAGTCTAGAAATTCCATTTATTTAAAAACTGGTCTCTTCAGCAAGTCTAGCACTTGAGCTAGAGAGTCTTTGAATCACCCCCTCAGCTGAGTCACAGCAAAATTCTGTACCCTTTTCTGCAAATTAGACTGTTTTGGCTGGAACTAACTGGACACATATGTTGCCACCTGCTGCACATTCTTTAGTCTGAAGTTTTTTAACAGCTTGGTTTATATCTTTGAATAAGTCGTTCATTAGAGAAGGAAGGAGCAGGGAAAGGGCAGTTCCTCCTTTGTTTTGTTCTCAGCCTGCCAAATTACTACCAGGTTGGTCCTAGATGGGACCTGTTGCTGGATGAGTGCAGAGGTTTGTGTCAAACAAATATTTTCACTTATAAAAGAATTTGCTGAGTCAGTGCTGGAAAAAGTTTTCTCCACATGATAATAGTTTATTCAGGTTTGTAAATTTGATTCTAAATGTACATATGCACATTTTTTCATATAAATTTAAATAATTTTTTAGGTTTACAAATGGATTTGTAATTGCACGTAATTGTGCATGCATAAAATGAAAATTTAGAAAGAATAATTAATATTAGCTTCTTTTATTTGCTGCAGAGATCACATCCAGGCCCTTGGATGGAACAGCAATAGTCTCCTTTTGATCTTTAATGTATTTTGTCACTTGTCATCCTTCTTGTTATCTTCCTCTCACATACACAGACTCTCCCCAGACGTCATCCATTCAAACCAAGCAACAATAATCATAGACAGATTAAGAATATTATATATCCACGATGGCACCCTTGTGAAATTTTGTTCAGCTTAGTAGAACAATATGTCATACATGACTTCAGCCAGCATCAGACACACAGTCAGGAAAGCCTGATCCACAGTGTCCCTGGGAACAGAGACTACCAGTTTAGTTTGCTATGATTGTGTGCTTGCATTATTCACTGCCCACAAAGATTCCTCTTAAGTATCTAATATACATTGTATGTCAAAAAGCTGTACCATTTTTATCAGCCATGATATTTTTTTAACCTCCATGATTATTCATAAGGAAAGTTTATATCATAGTCTCATGCTCCATTATTAGCTCTACTGTCAAAATGATTCAAACATCCACTCACAGTGTTATCCATAACAAATAAGAAATTTAGAAAGCTGAGCAGAAAGTCCACAAACAAAATATGCTTTTAAAATGGTTAATCCATAGTTTTCAGTTGATACTTATGAATAATAAATGCTTGCGTAGGAGGTAATCAGCCTGGACTTGTATGGGATAGAAATAGGTGATGGCCTACTTATAAAAATGCATACCCTTAATGTTACATTAAGGAAAGCACACTGCAGGTCTTTGGTTTTCAACTCTGATTATTGAATTATTCATAAGCTTATCTAGAGAGTTCTAAACCAATTTTTAATTTGTAAATATTCATTAATCTTGTTCACATACGTCAGCTTGAAAACCCCAGCTTTTAATGACTGTAGTTATGAAACAGTTTGACCGGTTTGTTTTGCAGTCCCCCCCATCATCACAGGAGAGTGGCTGCACTCACCATTGTCTGTGCCACACAAAGCTAAACCCTGATAGCACCAGGCATCCACAAAACCTTCATCACTTCAGAGAGTATCCAGACCCCAAATGATGTCGTGGGCCACTGTGAGGCGTGACAAGGCTCGAGTACGTGGGACTGAACACAGATTTGTGCCACTTGGGTGGCCTTTGGGAAGGGAAGGTGCAGGGCAAGTAATCTCACAACCTGGAGCATGTGTGGGTGGAGGAAGGGGATCAGGGAGATGCCAGGCAACAGAGGGTCTGGTGACAGTGCCCAAAGCCAAAGAGAGGCAGTTGAGTAGGTGACAGGGAGCCCCAACAACATTCCTGATCCTGATGAGCAGAGAATTTCCAGAAGTTTGTGTAAGATTTTTCTGACTGTCAATTTTTAAATGCAGTTGAACACTTCTCAATATTAGAATAAAGTTTTAAATAATTAATATAATTTATGTTTACAGCTGTTCACGTAATGTGGGAGATCAGTCAATTATCCATTCTTCAAATATAAAAATATTTATAGTAATTGAATGTAATCATTTTAAGATGTTATGTTTTGACTCCTGAGCTTGAACTTGTGTAAAATAAAATGGACTTAGATCTATTTATGCTGGTGTTTACTGTGTCCACAGGGGCTTAACAAAAAACAATTTATCACATTTCTATTATCATTAGTATAGTTCAGTCAATGGAAGACATAACATAAAAAGATAAAAGGAGATAAAACCAATTTTTAAGATATGTATGATTTTTTACCTCATCAGGAAAATAAATCTCTTTTCAGATATCATTGGGGGCTGCTGGAATAATTTCTCCCCATCAGCCTAATGGCCAGGTCACATAAATTTTCAGGCAAAAATTATTTTGAAAAAGAAAAACCTTGCGGTCACCACTGAAGCAATACTTATTATTAAACATTAATACCACCCTGTGAAATATTCCATGGTATCCTCTTCTTAAGTGAGAAAGAAAAGTGCATTTAGAATGACTGGTGTCAGGCATCAGCGGAAACAAAGTAAATTAAAAGAAATAATTTCTTTTTATTATCTTTTTACCTAATCTGAGGATATATCAATAACACTGCACTTCTGAGGGGCCCAGGGCTTAACAACTGTAAACGCTGGGTTTGTTTTAGGACTAGACAAACATGATACCACCACCTCCCAAAAAAAGAAAATTAACAAAGAATATCAATTATGAAAAAATGGAGAGTGTTCTGGGAAACTTAAATTACAAATCCCTAGAGCTCTGAAAAGAAGAATAAGGAAATTGCTTTCTCCCTTTGGGCATGACCTTTTCTTTTGAATGGATTCCACAGAATAAAAAGAGGAATCATCTTTTATTTAAACAGGAAGCAACTTGAGGCAGTTTGGGGCTCTTGGGAATATTTAAACACATGCTGAGAAAGAAATTGAAAGCCATGACTATTTCAAGGACAGAACTTCAGTGATCTATGCCGTTAATGTGATACCCAGTCCTCCTGACACCAAGAGCAAAAATAGCATTAATCCTTTTATCAATACACAACATTAGCAATGCAACTGCCTGTGATAATGCCTGAAATTATGGCATGAGGTGTTTTCAGGGCCTTCTGGAAGGAATGGACACTGCTGGTAGGTCCATTAAAAGTTACATTAGGGTAATTTAATTCTTCCAGCCGAGCTCCATTCACAGCTCCTCCTTTCTTCCAAGTTACAGTCTGTTGAATCAATAGCCATTAGAGCAAATCAACCTCAATGGGAAAACGCCCTTGTCAAACCCCAGCCTGACTCATTGTCACCATTTCAGATCCCTGCTTAAGCAAGAACAAAGTCACATTTGAACACTCAGACGAGATGTGCCCTATTTTAAAGCAATACCAGAGCCTGCAAGCAGTGCCATGGAGCTGTGATACAAATAGAGGAAACTCCAGCAAACAAGGTGCAAAACAGCTGAGACTCATTTGAGTGTATCTTTTTTCACTTGCTTCTGTAAGAGCAGCTGCAGTCTCCAAAATGTGACCCAGACTCCTGATTTAATCACTTGTCTTGTATTTGTTGCTAACTGACATTTTACATTTGTTTTAATGACAGTCTATGAGCCTGTGGCTTTTTGTGGCCTTCCAGAAGAGTTGAGTCCCTTTACACCACTCTGCTCACTTTTATCAGCATTATCACACAGCAGGATAGTAGGGTCTAAATCCACTTCCATTTCTGCTGGGTGTTCACCTGGGCAGGAAAGGATGTCCAGAGACCTGACATAAGCATGGACATGAGTAAGAGGTGCAGGGGCCTTTCAGGATCAAGGCTGCATTTCCTTCCCCTTGGGAGGCAAGACAAAGCAAGTCTTCTGAAGCAGCCTAGGGACCACAGCCCCCACAGTACAGGACAGGACTTTGTGTAAAATCTGAATGCTCTCTGCTCCAGAAATTATTAAAAAATACTACCTAGAGTTTGGAAATCTAACATATTTAGATGCACTATTTCCAAGCAGGTTTTGGCCACCAAAAAAAAAAAAAATATATATATATATAATCACAGTTAAGCTAAGAGTATACACTCTGTGAATATATTTGAGCTTGCACTTACTAGATGAAACTCCATGAATACATAATTCACAACTGAAAATGAGTTTTCTTTTTGTGTCCTTCCTTGCATCTTCCTTTTTCTTTTTCTTACCATCTCTAATGTACTCTTCTTTTTTTTTTTTTTTAAACTAATTAGCTGATATAAGAGCCAAATTCCTGTGGCTTAATGTACACTAATAAGTATGACATAATTTTCAAGCTGCAATATGGAACACTCAAAATGTGTTATTCATGTAGGAAAAACATTCCATACCTATTTATAAACCTGAAATGGTGAATCTTTCAATGCTGTTACCTATTTATAAACAACTCAGGGGCATAAAGTACACTGACAATTTGATAACCTAATATCCCATTATATTCTGAATTTGTTTGATACACATGCATTCTTTAATTTGTAAACACTCACATTTTACCACTTTATGGCATGTTCTGAATATAATAAATTTGAAAAGTTTTTCAGATAAACCACAATAGTCACGATCAATTCTCTCGTATTTACTTTTCATTGCAAACTATTTGTTTACCTCTTATGCTTATATTTTAGTTTCTAAGTAAAAAAATAAAGGCTAAAGTCCTAACCATGATTCAATCACACATTGCAGACTTTTTTCTTGCTGAGTGCTTTAAATACAAGTAAAAGCTGAGCATGAGACAGATGAAATTGGATGGAAAGTATGAAAGCTTTGGTTTAATATGGCTGAAGGCTGGGAGGAATAATAGATGACAGGGAAATAAAAATTGATGGAAACTCTGCTATCTTAAACAAGGGTATGAATGGCAATAAGAAACAGCGGAGAATAGCTGGAGCAAGTTCACATTAAGAACTGCTAGGCTAGTGTGCTTTTTTAAGGATTATGGTAAGACTTAAAGTATAGAGAGCTGTTCTTCCTTGCTGCAGTGTATAGTGATACCTTATTAAACTTGATCTGATTATTGGAAATCTGCTATTTCTGAAGGAAATGCATCAGGATGATGACATGAGATTCTCATAGAAAGACTGGGATGTTGCAAAGAACCATCTCATTAAATCCATTTTTGCCTTTTCTACAAACAGAATCCTGCTTGGAGACAGAGATGCTGCTTCTAGGCTGTAAATATAGGAGTGGGTTTACTAGATTTGGGATGCTTAAATTGGACAAAGGAAATCTTACTGTTTTCCAGTTAAATGAGCATTAATTCTGATTCACTCTAATCAATGGATTACAGACAAGCCTTTTTAGGCTTTGAAACATCTTTTTGTTTTACGGTTTTGAAAGCAAGGCTCACTTTGCTTTTCTCCAAAAATGAACTCTGATACAAGAAAGCCTTGACTATTAATTAATTGCAGGATTGGATGGCCACTCGTTTATTTAAATTAATTTCCAGCCAGGGACATGCTGTGCTTCCAGGTAAAATGTTACTAGTATCTCTTAAGTTAAGCACTGATTTTTGCAGAAGGGACAAAAATTTCCTTCATGCCAGCTTGCACGTTTTCTGAAAATGCTTGTAAATTATATGTAATAGCTTGCCAAATTCAGGTAACTGTTTTACAGTCTCCAGGTTCCAGAGACAGAAAGCTGTTGCTTTTTCACTATAATAGTTTTATTAAAGAGTTTCTCTTGATTTCAGTTGACCTTCCATTTTTTAAACTATTCTACAGTAGTCTAATAAAGATAAAATCTTTATCAAACATAAAACTTTCATTTTAGAGGAACTGATTCATTCCAAATGGAATAAATATGAAAAGCATTATATGAATGAGTTGTAATTAAAAATTCTTCTTATGCAATTTCATCCACCTCACAACTCAACACTAGGATGTGGTTAAATCCAGATGATCCAGATATCCCCCAAAGTGTTGGCAGAGCAGTGTGAGATGAGGATGAGGTACACAGGCTGAGATTCTCAGCTGAGGTAAACCTAGAGATTAAACACATCCCTGCTGATTTATTCCAGACAAAGAGCCAGTCTATTATTTGTAGCTTTTATATTTTACTGGAATTTATCAACATTTGAACTCCTCTCCAGTGAAGTATCAGTGCTCCCATCCGCAGGCAGAGCATGGATAGGGCTCTACCTCCTCTCCCACACAGCCTCAATTTGCTTCTGCCACTCTTCCATCCACCCATGCTTGCAGCTCACTGACAAACCTCTCTAAATTACAATGAGGTGCTGCCCACACATATGTGCTGGCTGATTTGTTTCGCGCAGACCCAACATACCACCTCCACAGTCACAGCAGCCTGTTTCAGTGATTACAAGTGTGAAAGAACAGCAACAAGCTGAGCTCACACGCCAAAGATCTCAGTTTCAGTGATGGAGGAAGAGTGGGCTTTATACTGAGATTCTTGTTCTCTTCCCTGTGATACATCACTACTTCCTTAGGGACTTTCTTAGCAGAAAGTTAGTAAATCAAAGTCACAATGGAAGTTGCAGCTCCTCCTACATAATGCATACTGTCCTGCCACCAGGGAGGCAGCTTCAGGAGTTTATTACAGACTCAAGTAATACTTAAGTTTTGTTGAATGATTTTGCTGAAATTTCAGCATGCAAGGTGGCACCACAGCATGAAGATTTTAGTTGTATTTATTTTCGTAAATCTGTATTGGGTTTGTGTGCCAGGTTTTGGTAGCAGGGGGCTACAGGGGCAGGTTCTCTGAGAAGCTTCCAGAATCTTCCCTCATGTCCAACAGGGCCAATGCCAGACGACTCCAAGACGGATCCACTGCTGGCCAGGGCCAAACTCATTGGCCACAGTGGTAGCACCTCTGGGATAACAGAGTTAAGGAGAGAAAGTAGTTGCACGAGATCATTGCAGGCAAGGAAGACAGGAGTAAGGAGAGATGTGAGAGAAAACAGCTCTGCAGACCCAAGGTCAGTGCAGAAGAAGGAGCAGGAGGAGCTCCTAGTGTGAGAGCAGATTCCCCTGAAACCCCTGATGGAGCCCATGATGAGGCAGCTGGAGATGTATGGGAGAGAAAATATTCACCTGCAGCCCATGGAGGATCCTCTGCTGGAGCAGAGTAATACCTTTAGGAGGCTGTGACTCAGTGGGAAACCCATGCTGGAGCAGGACCTGTGGCTCCCTGGAGAGAGGAGGAGCTGGAATAGGTTTGCTGGCAGGACTTGTAGCCCCATGGAAGATCCAAGCTGTAGCAGCCAGTTCCTGAGGGACTCCTCAACATTAGAGCTCTTTGCTCCTTGGAAAGTGCTACATTTATTCCTGCAGTAGTGGGATGGGATGGGATGGTCAGTAGTCTTTCAGGAGGACTCATTGAACATATCTCTGAAGATGAACATGTTCCCTCATGAACAAGGCAAGATATTTATTTCATTAATAACTATAAATCTTTTGAGACCCACTGTTTGATTGATCGAAAGTGCAAATTTCACAAGAGATAAAATCCATACAGAGTGAAAATATCCAAACTCATAAACTACATGGATACATTAACCTGGAGATCTGAAATAGGCTAAGTGGGAGTAGCAAAGATGCTATCAACCTAAGCTATGTGTCCAGATGTTTCTTAAAACACTAATTTACCCTCATTTTGCTTTATTTGCAACATCAGGTGGTTTTCAACATCGACAAAATTCTATAATTAAGTAGCTAAAGCTGTTAGCTAATATGTTGGTATTTGTATGTAGTTTGTTTGTTTCAGACTTACATCTGCATCTGGATTTAAATGTTTTTCACACTCAGGAAAACATTGATTTACAGAGTGTATATTTTTAACATTTAGAACTTCACAAACAATGCTGCAGGTCCCTGCCTTGGAGCAATGAGTCATGAGAAGTGGCTCGAGGACTGAAATGATTACTTTGAAAAGTGTATTTTTAACTACAGGAGGAAATAACTTTCATTATCATCATATTGGCAAAGTACTTGAAGGTAATAGCTCCATCAGGCAATTTTTTTTCTAGTCCTTCTGTCAGAAAATAAAAAAAAAAAACAAAACCACCTTTTTTCCAAAACATTTTTCGCAGCAGTGGAAAGTTAGATGGAAAGGCAAGATACAGACATTGTCAAAATAAAATATGTTGAAGAAAATAACAGGTGGATAAAAAAAAGGTAAGAAACTTCCCTCAGGATAAATTAATTTCATATGGTGCTTGTTAAAGAGCTATTAGGACCAGAAACCCAAAGAAACTAAATTAAATTTTTTTTTGTTTATTATTATTTTATTATTTATTTCATAAAATAAAAAAAAATCATTTGAAAATAATTTGTATAAAGTCTATACATCTATAATTCTGGATAATAAGCTCTGCTTATTCATGCCTGTAATCAAGCATTTTTCCCATCAAGAAAGGAATAATTTTTACTGGTCTATTTGCAATAAGACCTAGAAGTACATAAACAAGGACTTTGGGTTGTGTTCTCCTCTGCAGTCTGCCATTTAACTATCAGTGATCATGCCCATCTCTGGTCATGAACTCCATTAAAATCTGGGTGAATTTCTACATTTAGGCACTCCAGCAGCAGCAGAAGAGCCCAAAATTACTGTGTCTCTGGCTGCTCAATAACAACAGGACACATCTATCCAACAGCAAAAATCCAACATAACCTGTTGACAGATGTCCTTGTATCAGAAGCATGTGCAAGGTGCATTCTAAGATTGTCAGCAGGCACCTAGAAAATTCACATATCTGATACACGCAAATCAGTCTCCAGTGCTACACTTTTCATACACATCTTTGGAATATTTGGAGCTAGGTTGAGTGACAGGAGATCTTTTGAATCAGGTAGCTTACATGTGTATCTATAATCCAACTTGTCCAAGTTGAAATATGAGCTTTTGTTATCCTGACAGCATAAATACAAGCCAGCACAAAGCCTCCTTAGTCAGTGTAGTCCAGTAGCCCCACAATAGACAACAGGACCTCTCCTAATTTTCAGGCCTAATTTTTATGGAAGTTAGACCAAAACCCCTACCCAAATCAGCCTTCTCAAAGAAGATGGAACAAGAGTTGACTGTAATGAATAGGCCAAATCCTCTATATTAATTATAGCTTCATTGCTCCATTTAGCAGCCACCATCTGCCAAAATCTGGCTAGAGTTGGGGTGGTCCCCAGGCAGGGTTTGCCAAAGTAGTGACAAAATGCTGAAACAGGCTTCTTTCGGCTTCAGGGTGGAAAAATCATTGCTTAATACAAGCTTCAAAACACTAATTCCTCTGACTCTTTCAAAGTAGACAAGGATGTAGCCATGGGGAAGTTTCACAAAGTGTTAGTTGTTGGTCTTACTGGCTGACAAATACAAAACAGCTCAATGCTGTACGTAATCTCTTTTAAGCTGTTTGATTTAAGAAAAAACTGTACATTTCCAAAACTATTTCATCCATATTTTCCTTACAAGTGCCTTAAAATGAGAATGTGCTTACCATACAATACACTGACCATTGCAAGAAATAGTCCTCTACTTTTCATTTATTCTCCTGGATGTCCCAAGTCCCTGATGGATCAGCACAGCTCAGTAGAAAGAACACCAGACCATGTCCCTGCAATTAGGCAGGCACCATGCCAGGACACTGTGGCCACCTTAGGGGTCCCCTCCTTCCTCATTGTGCTCATCCCTGTGCCTTGCACACAACATTTCATCTGTTAAAGTGTGAATATATGGCATAATGTAAATATAGTCTGGAGAACACAGAAGGCAATAAGCCTAAATTGTCCCTGGCTTGTTTGTGTTCCTCTCAGGCACACCTAATTCCTTGTTCCTGACATACTTCTGTTCACTTTTAACAGCTTCGGTTTGAAAGAGATGCTCATCTGAGGCAATCATATTTTAACCTCCAAAAGACTTTCCCTGATTTCGATTGCTTTAAAAAGAAAAATTTAATATGGATTAATGTTCCGTATTTGTTTATATGCATGCTATTCTCTATAGAAACTTGTTTCCAATATGCTGTTCACACAATGTAAAGAAATATTTCTAAATTTTCCAGAGTGTTTCATTTTCATGGCATTTTTTATTAATTACAGTGATATAATGAACCAGACCCATTTACAGCCTCTGCAGACTTCCCACACAAGCAGAAGGTTTTAAAGTCTTTGATTTGCAGTGTGGTTACAAGTGAAATTAATCAATATTACTAATAACATTTACAGCAGGAGAAATAAAATGATTGAAGTGTGTTTCAGCTTCAGCAGACCAAATTGTTTTCCCTGTCTCTCAGTACTCCAGCTCAGGTGGTATCTCAGGGGTGATGAGGTTTAGATTTTCTGTGGATATCAAAGCCAGCAGTCATAGCTCTATATGTGTTATCTATTGAGCACAGTGACTGTAGTTGCCCGAGTCCTGCAAATTATATGGGGCAGAACTGCAGGGTGACAATCGCGCTCTGAGGGTGTTGAACAGCATTTGCTGAGGAAGACAAAGCAGACAAAAGTCTCCCTTACAAAGGGAAAACTGACACATTCAGGTTTTTACATTTAAGCAGGTGTTTTGTGTACTGGATTCTCTTCTCCACCACTTTTAAGCTCATCATGTAAGAAAGAAAAAATATATTTTGTAAATATATGGTCAACTATACAAATGACAAATAGCAAGGCTACAAAATATTAGTATGAGATAAATGCTTTATGACTTTTCACAGCCAACACAGACTTCTCTGGGTTCACTGGCTCCTGATCACAGCATTCCTCCCTTATTTTTAAAACAGATAAATTGCTTTAACTTTGCCAAACAGGCATCCTGTTGATCACTAGGCTGTCACTCAGCTGCTCCTTTTCATTCTCCTCACAAAATTAAACACTGGTTTTGTTTTTTGCCTGGGGGAACTTGTATCAACTCTTTTACATCTTAACAAAGATAGCAACCTGAGAGTGATGTAATCCCCTGCCTTGACCTTCTGGGCACCCTTGGCTTGCTCTAGAAGTTTCCACATTGTTTCAGTCTATATTTTTTGTTTTACAGGCTGCCTATTCCTTGTGCCATGCTGGGAAGCTGCAGGTAATCTCTCTCTCGTTGGCAATGCGCCTTCCAGTTTGGTTCTTTTCAGGACAGCTGCTGTCCTTCCCTCCAGCTGCTACTGTGTTGACCATGTTTTAGTGCATGAGATAGGAGAAATCAGTATCTAGCAGAATCAAGAGAGTCTTGCTGTTTTTCATCTAGAGGATTCAATTATTTCCATTGTTTAAAACGTCCTATAAAATAAAGTTGGCTGACAATAATGTATAGTCAAGTAAATTTTACCTTTAAAAGCTACTGTTTATTTTTTGTAAATCAATAAATTTGGTCTCTATAGGTTAGATTTTTTTTAAAGAAGGCATCTTTCCTTTTCCCTCTTTTTTTTCTTTTTTTCTGATCACATGATGATTCATTTACCTGTTCACCTACTCACTCAAACTGTCTCTTGGCTTCCCTGATGCCTTGGGGCGCTACCTACAACAGAGGCTAGACAGAATTAAAGAAATAAAGCAGATATTTATTAAAAAGGTCTTCAAAGGATACACCTTGGGCAGTGCCAGAGCCTGGATGAGGCTATACTCAAGATGACGGGTCACAAGTTTTCACACTTTTATAAGTTTTGGTCAATTTACAAATTTGGGTTAATTTTACAGCATCAGGTTATGAAGTCTCATCCTCCCAGACTGCTCTCCTCAATTTGCTGTTTGTACTTTTTCAGCCTGAAGCTGCAACAGTGTCCTTAGTTCTCAGGCTGGAAAAGCATTGTTTTGTCTGACTAAACTGTGAGGAGAACTTGCTAACACTTTATATGAAGTTCAGAGTTATATACTAATGCAGTACAGATCTGGAAAATACGAAAGCTAAAACTTAAGGCACCATCCCCTCCTATTCACAATGAGCAAATGCATGGCAGAAGAAATAGATCTTGTGCTGGACTACAGTTAAATTCTAGTGAGACAAATCTCCCCACAGGACAAAGATCTGCTATGTTTCACTTTTGTGCTTCTACATTTTGCCTACAGAAATAAGCTGCAGAGATAGGTGTCACACCCCTTAACTCTAACTGTGGAATACAGGGATGACCACAGTGAGGGAAATGTATGTTCATGTGAGAAAGTTCGTGCATGGCTGGGTTTTCTGCAGAATGTACACTCTGAGATGTGAAATATAGTTTAAAATCTGAAAAATTAATTACACTTCTTTTTACCTCTGTCTTCCAGGAAAATTGAATAATAGCTCTAATAAAATGTTGGTGACAGAAGCTGCCATTGCTAATTTTGGATTAGCTGTCTTTAACTTTTTCTGCCACATACTGTCTGATCCCACAAGGCTTCTCCTCATGGGTTTATAATTCATGAGGCTTTGGAAGTAAAAGGCATGTTTTTCCTTTCATGACTTTGCCATAAAATGACAAATTAAAGTCTTGAGTCTGTCTGATTTCTGATTTCATTTCATCAGTTCAGTGATCTGCCAATAGTTCATAGTTTTTCCTATACCTTATATTCATTATGATATTAGACAACATTTACAGTTCATCATGTCTGTTTTTGTAATTAAGGTATTATACTTTTGATACTTATAAACTGGGGTTTTTTTTGCTTACTTATGTCTTTAGATAATCCATCTAGAAGATCAATTTCCTCTGTGCCCATTTCTAGAAGATTATCATTTTTAGAGCTTGAGAAAATAAAACGTCCCATTTTATTTCTCTATAGCTCTATTTCAAGACCCCTTTCAAATGGAATAGAACAGATTTGAAAAGTGAAGCTGATCAGAATAATGTAGACATATTTGTTTTTTCTCAAGCACATAAGATTGCATTTGATTTAATCTTATAAACTTTTGAGAATTTGTAACACTGATTATGAAAACATTTATGCTCTCTTCAAGTGTGTGCATTCAACTCAAGGGAATTTATCCACTGACTTCAACACTCTTTGTCTTGTAAGCAGATTTATTCAGGTGAGATAATTGATTCCTGGGTGAGGGGAGTTCAAGGTGGGTGACTTTAAAATCATACTACAAAATAATAATGTAATGGGAGAATATTTAGAATGAAATTGTGATATGAAAAATGAAATAGTTGATTTACTTATTCAGTGCACATTGAACAAATTGCTTTTGTATAATTTTAAAAAGTCAGGGAAAAAAATCACTTAAATTAGGTCCAGGGATAACTAGCATAATGAACTTCCAAACTTGAATGAGCATTCATTTAGTATAGCTTCCTCATGCTTGAAGCTGTGTAATAATCTTATCTGCCTAATAATAAGTTCTATTCAATGAAGTTTTCTGAAGTCACAATGGAGCCACAGAGGTGAAAGAAGGGTCAAACATTAAACTCAAGCTTTTCCATTAAATACTAACCTGAAATAATCTATGCTTTTACACCAAAGAGAGATCCTTGTCAGCAATGTTTCCTTCAATTATTTGTGTTGAAAAAGAGACCTGTGATATACTTCTTTTGGCAAAATATGTACAGTGAAGATATTTGCATCTAAGCTAAGTGCACAGCTTAGCTGTGCATCTAAACTTTTGTGGCTACTGGGCAGAACTGGCAATTGCAGAGTGCATCTCACCTCACTTACAGTAAAGTTATATTATGAGGTCAGATACATACCAGAAAAATTCCAATTCTGTCCACTGTCTGCAGAAAAAGTCTAACCCCCATTTCAGGTGTTTGTATTGTACATACATGAAGTTGAGTCAGTTTAAGTCCTAATATTTCACCTCAATTAAAAATTAATGTCAGAACCCTTTAGCATGATGTACCATGAAACTTTAGCATTTGTTACAGACCTTCTTATTTGGCATGTTTCTCTTATGCCTTAGCCTTTTTCCTCAAAAATTCCTTTTTAAGTCTCCTTTTATTGCTGAAGCTTAACTGCAAAAGTAATGCCAATTACTAGAAAAAACTTTGAAAAACATTTATCCAAAAATATATTATAAATTTTTTTTTAATTGTTATGAATTGAACTTTTAAAATATTTACAAAAAA
>VYXF01003298.1:645187-676339 GCA_013397295.1 Polioptila caerulea | reverse complement strand
TATATAAAATATTATATCTATAGTGTATTTAATTATATAGGATGTATAATATATTTATATTAAAATATAAAAATATTTTTAAATCTCAGAATGTATTGATTTCATAATAATTTGCAGAATGATCTGTTCCCTTTCTCACTATACAGTTACTCCCTCTTTGGCAAATGCAGTAGAACAACAGTATGTTTTTCAGGCTCTTCTAAAGGTTGATTGGCTTTTCAAGCTATGTACACTCATTGATCCCATCTCTGAAACATGCCAGTAAAAACAAAATCCTGGTCAAAACATTTGTCTTGATGAGTCACTTATTGACTTCAAAGGAAATTACTTTTAAACTCTGTTCCAAAGAAAAGTACCTTGAACGTGAGCAGACTTCAGAAGAGTTAAAGTCTACTACCTGAAAGGTTCATTGAGTTATGAACAGTTATACCAATTGTGTAAGTTTGGGCTAAAGCTTCACCTACTCAACCATGTTATGAAAATCACTTTCTGGATTGCTTTGAGGATGAACTAAGACAGCTTGTCCAGCTGTTATTGCTGGCAAATTTATGCCTTGCTATTTTGCTTGGATAAGAATGAGTGCTAAAAGTCCATTCCTTAATAGGTGAACATTCCTGAACTGGAATCTTGTATAGGACAAATCCAGTGTCCAACAAGTTTCAGACCCAGTCTAATACAAAAAAAAGTGGGAGCTGTTTCTGGGTGTCTGTATGTACATGAATTCTACACAGTCTTATAACAGGTACTTCCAGAAATACAGTCAAAGCCTTTAACATGCTGAATTCCTGACATGTCTTGAGAACAGCTGGCATTCCAGATCTTTTTTCCCAAAATGAGACAAAGGTATTTTTCTTCAACATGCTCATATGACACTGACTTCAAAGAACCAATAATGAAACACTTACTGTGGAGAAATCTGATTTATAGAATAATGGAGATGATTGCTGGGTTCTTTTGGTGCTCATTTCCAGAGGAGAGATTTTTAAAACTTTGGGGATTTCCTTGTAATGGTATCACTACTATGGCACAACATAAATGACCTATTTTCAAGAAACAATATGTTCATTCAGTTGGACTTCTCTGTTACAAGAGTCATGTAATTGTAATATAAGATACTGTCATTTCTCTGCTATGGTTTGTTGTGGTTATAGATGTGAATATGCAAACCACCACTTAATGTGCATTTTCAAGCCATCAGGAAGCAAAGTTCAGAACACCATATGTTTTTCCAAAGTGCTCATTATAAACATCAGACACTCAAGAGAAGCTCAAGCGTCAGTTCCTGAGGTACTACTGATATGAGTGGGAAACTTCCTGTTCTCACCAAAGCCACAGCAGCATTTGCTCATGTGAGTCAAAGGACATTCTGTGTCCTATCCAGAAATGTCAAATGCACTAAAATCTATCACTGAAAACAGAAGAAAATACTGAGTTTAATCACATATTTTATTTTCTTTTGATTCTACTCTCTCAGATGCTTTACCTGGCCTTGTTTTTTGTCTTTTTGTCAAAATGACCAAGAAACCACTTACAATTTTTAAACATATTTTTATATAAATAATTTATTTATAATTCTACATTTGTACTTTATTATACAATTTATTTTGTGTTATGAGATAAAAAATACTTAAGTCTACCGTTTTTAGGCTTCAGACCCAGCCACTTGCCATGCACTGACTTGGTGTCAGTATTCTTCTGAGGTTTTCTCTGCTACTCCAAATCTTGAAATTTTACTTCCTAATAATTTTAGAATCAAACACAAAGCAAAATTTAAGAATAAAATGTGTCTAATTCTAAGCATTTATTTGTGTCACATGCAGAAAATTAAGAACTTCAAAAAACAGAGAAATCAGTGCCTGGCAGTTGAGCAATATAAATGCAGGGAAACACATCTGAAATTCTATCTGCAGGTCTCAGTTTCACAACTCTTTTGAATGCAATGTTGTTGCACAAGTATAATGCAAAGCAGAACATAGTCCTCTGCAATGAGTAGTCAAGAGCCAAGAAATGACTTCAAGTCTGTGTATAATGACAGCTTTTTGGAGGCCTCCAGGATATCAAAGGCACTGTGCAAAGAGCCTCATAATTGTTTTATTTTATTACTTTTAAGGGAGGGATTCAGTGCAATTGTTTTAGGAAATGTTTTCTGACTGCAGTATCTAAAGAGATCTTTACTGCAATACTTCTGATTATTCTAGGAATTCAGGAAGTAAATTCACAACATCCTTCTCCACAGTAAAGGAGAAACCAGATAAAATCAGTTCAACTCCCTAGAAATCAGTGTTACAGCAGCCAAAAATTAGGCCCAGTATGTTATAATGCCTGGAAAGGACACAAAATTTCCACTTTTACACATTAAGGATGAATAATTTGTCTTTGTTTTTGCAGCAATGCTAAACAGAATAGAGAAGGTGTATGCCAGAGGCAAGGGAGAGGAGGACTTAAATAATTTTGAATTGTTGAAAAACTCAGTTTAATATGGAAAAAAATTACTTCAACAATCTGCAAATGAATGAGCCATAGATGAGGGAAAGCCATACTTTTTGTATTAAATCAGTCCATTCATTTAACAGTTGGATGTGTTGATAGCTGAATTACCATCTGCCATATAAGCAGATGTTTTTCATCTATGTTTTAATGAATCTTATTTTTCTAATCAACTTTGTACAGAGTAAAAATCTGCTTTTAAGAAACACTGAATCTTCCATACACTGGACTACTTTGGCCTGTCAAAATTACAGAGTATTTTATCAAATTAAAGTGTTTATGTGGCTGTGCTTCCTTTTATGGTGTGAAATGCATCCTCGCTTAAGCAATGATTTGATCCCATCCATTGCAAAATGAAGTAGTGACACTTCAAGCTTTCCTAGAGCAAGGCTGTGGCAATTCATCTTCAATTTGAGTAAGAGCATGCAGTTATTTAAATAATTACCTCCTACTATTATCCATCGGCTCTCAAGTAATTACCTACTTCCATTAGCATTTTATTTGATTCACTAATTACCTTTAGAAATGCTGGTTGGATGTCCACTACCTGAAAGGATTGTATTCAAATTAATCAACAAAGATTTTGTTAAGCTGTCAGCATGAAAATAGAAGTCAAAGTGATGTATAAGAATAGTCAAGCAGTAAAGTGCAAGTCCTTTAATTTCCATTTGCTCAAAGCCACAGAAAGTTTCTTGCAATGTGCCCTTGCAGCTCAGAAAACAAATCATGTCCTGGGCTGCACCCAAAGCAGCGTGGCAGCAAGGCAAGGGAGGTGAGTCTCTCCTACTCTGCACTTGTAAGATCCCATCTTCAGTGCTGCATCCAGTTCTGGGGTCCTCATGGACTTGTTGGAGCCAGTCCAAAGGACGCCACCAAGTTGATCAGAGGGATGGACCACCTCTCCTCTGCAGACAGGCTGAGAGAATTGGGGTTGTTCAATCTGAAGAAGGTTCCAGGGAGCCCTTATAGCACCTTCCAGTACCTAAAGAGGTTACAAGAGAGAGAGAAAGGGACTTTTTAAAAGGGCATAGAATGGTAGCACAATAGGTGACAGCTTTAAACTGAACGAGGGCAGGTTTAGGTCAGGTATTGGGGAGAAACTCTAGCAGAAGGGTGATGACTCCCTGGAACAAGTTGCCCACAGATGTAGGGGATGGTCCATCCCTGGAAGTGTTTAAGGCTAGGTCAGATGGGACCCTGAGCACCCTGATCTAGTGGAAGGTGTCCTTGCATGTGGCAGGGAAGTTGATCTTTAACATTGCTTCCAACCCAAACCATTCTATTATTTACAAGCAGGAAAAAACCAAGAGAATGACACCTCTCTCATATCCATTCTGATCCTACAAGCAGTTTACTGTGGAAGAATATTTACATTATTTAGGTCTAGTTTATCACACAAAGGGTTATATGAGCACACTGGCACAGAGTTTATTAAAAGATTGATCTCTGAAGCGTATGTGTCTACTATCCTATTATACACTATATGTACTATACAATACAGTATTATACTGCTGTTTCAATTCTTGACTGATACAAAGAATCCAAACCTGTTATCTTGTGAATAGAACATCCTAGTGTTTTTCCTCAGGCATGTATTTATACATAGATAATAATACTTGGGAAAAATACCAGGCCTCCTGATAGATGCCAGTACATTGATATTTTACAAAACATTCTCTGTGATCCTTCCAGAGCCTCCTTTAGTTAAGTGTTGACCCCCCCAAAAGAGTTGTGTAAATTTTCTTTGCAAAAAGGAAAGTTTATTTGAAGTAAGTAAACTTACCAGCAAAAGTAGTTTGAGTTTGGTGAAAGGTGTTGTCCATATTGTCACAAACCTACACAGAAACAACACAAATATCTAAAGGGTCAGAAAATTTATTACAATATTCTTGGAAGAACTTTTTTCCCCCCTATACTGCTCAAAATGGACTTAGAGCTAAGAAAAATAAATTGAGAGAGTAACAATTCTGCTAATAACTTGTCCCATTGGCCCTTTTTAGCACCAGTGACCCTTTATCATCTGACATTTGCCATCTGAAACACAGTCATCCAGGCTGTATTTTAGTCAGTGAAGAGGAACATCTCCATTGTGAGATTCACCCTGATCAGTCCTGTTCCCTGATATTATTAAATTCATTCTTGCTGTTGGCCAACTCACCCCCTAGAAGTCTTGGCTATCACTTTAGATGATGTAAGATTTTATTCCTTCTGAATATATTCTTTTTTAAAAGTTTACCAGACCAGAATTTTCCAACAATAGTCTGTACCAGTAAAAGTTATGCTAAAGTGTTAATGAAAAGCAGCATAAACTAAAGACAGCACAATATTGTGATATATTTTGTTGATTGGAATATTATCACTGTTAGAAACACTTTCAGGGATTCTTGAGAGGGTATAAAATGGTTATGTCAGTGTCCTGATGTATTTGAAGATGTATTTAGAGAATCTACATGAATGCATTATCAAGAATCTGTTTTCCCTCAATTTTTCTCATTGACATGTAGATTTCAAATGTATCCTTTCATTGACTGTAACATATCCACACTGACTATATTTACCTGTAAAATATACCTTGTCATCTGGTCCATTATTGATCAAAAAGACCGTTCCAATGAAAAGAGTCAGCAAAAAAAGAGAAAATCTAAGATATGATCATGTTGCTTCTATCCACTCCTTGTGTACAGTATTATTCCATCTTAATTTTGATCCCTGTGTCCCCTTACACCTCCTTGAAGAACAACTTTTAAGACATTTAGGGTAAAACTCATTTCACCACATTTTTGAAAAGTGATAATGCTCTGTGATACACCTGGTTTCAGGGGAAGGTTTTCCAGGCCCCTGGCTGATAACATCACATTCATCACAGAGGAAAAAACATCAGACTCGTATGTTTTCCCAAGGCAAAAGAATAAAGTCTGGGTCTAATAAAGGCAATTACATTGCATCCCATGCTTCTAGAACAGGAAATAACTTTTAGAGATAGAAAGTGCCACTTCCAAACTTTTTACATTTTTTGTATTTCCATTGTTGCTTTGGTCTTTACCATTTAATGTAACCATAAAGAGGTTTTATGTAGAATTTCGGAAATAGAAAATCAAGTGGTTCATGCTCTCCTATCAGCAGACAGGTGTTCACACTTTAACTGTTCATGTTATGAACATATATTGGTTTTATTGTTTGGAAGTTTGGAGATAATCTAGCTTTATCCTACTTGTGCAGAAACCCCATTTTGTAATCTTTATGCAGCAAAACAATCTTTAGGTAATATCATCTTACTCCAGCCAAAAAAAAAGTTGTGTTCTCGTGTCCTGGTCCTTGCCTGTTCTCCAGGCATGAGCTCAGGTAATCCTGTTAAAAAGTGTTGTCTTTGGTTTATATGGTANGCCGCTGCGGGCTCTATCGACCTAGCCGGTGTGAGGGGTTTGGAAGCAGCGGCGCGTCAGTAAAACTACAAAAGTCTATCGGGTGATTGCACTGAACAATAACCTTCCACTTAAAAGGACCCTTAAACCTGGTGTAGGCAGTAGTTTACATGTTTTAATACTTTATATGCTAGTCTAGCACTTTTATCTTATTGGCAGTTTCTTGTAAAGTATGAATTTAGTTTCCTAGTTACCCCATCTCTCTCATTTAGAAAACACAGGTGGCTTTCATTATGCAAACATGGCAAGATGTTCAGCATTGTCCCTTCCAGTCACAAAAATCTGTGAAAGACCATCTTACACCTGTTTAAGGATACCCTGTCCTCCCTCCACCACTTCCAAATTTATGTTCCATGAGATCTCATGCAGGCTACAAAAACCAGACATCTCTTTTGCCATTTGTGGGAAATAGGCATTCACATTATTTCAGTTCCCCAGTGGCTCATCTGCAGTGAGGCCTGTGGAGCACCTGTGAACCTGCTCTGAGCTACCAAACCAACAAGGAAATGTGACACCCCCCTTAGATATCCTTCTATCTAATTTTCAACACATTCTCCTTTCTAAAATTTTGCTGTCTTTATGCTTTAAATTAAAAAACAGTGGCAAAATATTACCCCTTAGTATGTGTGTACATACAGATCACAGAAATCAGTTTGCTATTCTGTGCTGCACAGCATAAGGGGGGATTTGAATCTGAAAACTGTGATATTAAATCAGCAGATGAGACTGAGCTAACATTCTTATGTTAGATGGAGCTAACATAAGAATGAAAAGTACAGTTTGGACCAATCCAAATAACTTGACCAAGATTTAATTCTCAATGTCAATCACCTGCAGCTGTTTAAGTATAATGCTGCCCCAAACCTAATTGAAAAAAAAAAAAAAAAGGCTAGAAAAAATTCCCTTCATTCAATTATCCTGGGTTTTTTAGTATTCACTGTATGTATAAATCTCACTTATATATATAATTCAAGCAAAAATCTAGGATCTCATTTTCTATTTTCTGATGGAAATCTTGTGTCTTTTTATATAATAGATGCTGTTAGTTCATTTCCTTTGTATTAAGTTTGCCTAGACTTTGCTATATTTAACAATCCAAAGTGAAGTGAATGATTACTTTCAAATAATATTGTATCATTGATAGTACAAATTAATAATACTGGAAACAGTTTTCTGCAAAAGCAAGTGGATATTAGCTGTAGATGCACTGACCAGATTGTTTCCTGTGACCTACTGCTTTTGGTGTAACTCAATAAATATTAAGGGTACTAGGATCCAAGCTGATGGAAGGCTTTCAAAAAGCTAAAGCAAAGCTTTAATGGAAATTCAGGGGTATAAGTCTCCATATATGGCTCTTATAACACACATCTGTCCAGTTATTCATGTGAAAAACAGTTAGTGCTCACTTCTTACCGCATAGATTTCTTGGGTCTGGTTCTTTACAGAGCAGTGAATATCCCAGGAAACTTGGTCATGCCTATTCCAGTTTCATATGTAAGCCCAGTGAAGCATTAAGTGCATCTCAAAACTCCTCAGAAATAAAGACTATGACTCAAAAATATGGCAAGTGTTTGTCCTTTGTATTAAAAAAAGAGAAAAAACATAAATGCATCATAAGGACCAGAATCCACACACTTCATTCTATCCGTAAAGTATATAACTCCTGGGTATCAGCAGTAGATAACTCTTGAGGAGGAGGCTTCCAGGAAAAAAAAATAATTGCTGTAATTTCTATGACCTGTGATATCATTTCAATGCATAGCAGTTGGAGAACAAGGATTTCAGAGAAAATGTTGTAAAAGGCCTGATTTTATTTCCAGTTAGGTTCATTGTGCTTTATTTGTATTTATACTTAGAATAGAATAAAATATTAATTTCAGTCTTGTTTTACACATGCTGAGGATCAAAACCATTGGTGTCAGTTGTAAAAATCACTTAGTGAATACGTATTCATATGGAGTGAAAGTAAAACAATTCTTTTGTGCAGTGCTGGCTGTTGCCCTGATAACTGCTGGAGTCCAGGCAGGATGATCCTGTCTATCTCAGTTAAAACTGAGAGCCTCACAAGTAAATAAACTAACACTAATAACTCCATGGAACCTCTGAGTCTCCTAGTTTTAAGAGTGGTAGACTGTACTGGTAGCTGTTCTTTAATTATGGAAGATGTTTGAATGACTAAGAGCACTTGAGGAAAAGTAACATTTATTCTGTGTTAAGCACTTAGAGAACTGAGCCTAGATTCAATCAAAGGATAGCAGCAACCACCATGCTGACAGCCCCTGATACAATATAGGTTAATTCCAGCTCCTTTTCTAAGTTTTCCTAAATGGATGGTCAATTTAAATTAAAATGTTCAGTAGAAGAAGCTTAACTTGATATTTATCTATAAATATTGCAGATGTCACACAAGAGATACAGTGGCATTTATGGGGGTGACAGACTATACTTTGGGACAGTCATGTAAAATACCTGTCCCACTGGAAGAATGATACTCAGAATTTTCTTAAGTTCATTAAATTGTTTCAGGCAATCTCCTCAGGGTACACATTGTTTTGTAACTTAGCTAATGCTATTTCTTTTTTTTCTGCAATATATGCAATAAATATATGCTTATTGCTTTACACTACTGACAAAGCATTGCCTGAAAGGAGCCTGACAATTCATGGTAATTTATTATGGTTGTTTCATAATATGAAGAAAGCTCTGTTCCTGTGAGCATTGCAAAGAAAAACAAACATTCTTCTCAATGACCCTAAACTATAAGTGAGAGACTTTTCGATCTTTAATTTAATGAGGCATCTAAAATTAATAAAGGCAATTGTATCATGTAATAATCTGATTTTTTAAAAGAAAAACAAATAAATTAATTGTGCCAGAAGTTAAAAAAGTACATTTTTCATAGCAGTAGAATGCAATCTGTTTGGTCTTCAGAAAAGTGGCGAAAGTACCTTTTGTTGGTCATATCTTGCAGTGTGATGGTTAAACCCCAGATGGAAACAGCCACACACTCGCTCTCCCCCACTGGGGAGAGTTCAGCCACCCCCAGGAGAGCAGGGCTCCATCATGTGCCATGGTGACTTGGAATGAAAAACACCATCACCCCGAACATCCCCCCTCTCCTCCTGTCCCAGCTCCATGTGCTGGGCATGACAGCACCTGGTCTGGCGTATCCCTGGGGCCAGCTGGGGTCATCTGTGTCCTCTCCCAAATCCTTGTGCATCTCCAGCCTCCTCGCTGGCAGAGAAGGCCTTGATGCTGTGTGAGCACTGCTGTGCAGCAGAAAGTGAAACATCTCTATGGTATCAACACTATGTTCAGCACAGATCCAAACCACAGACCCATACCAACTGCTATGAAAAAAATTAACTCTACCCCAGCCAAAACTATCACACACAGCAACTTATTCTTAGCTATGTCATAGGAAATATCAATTACTCATGCAGTAGAAAAAATATATGAGAGAAAAAGAATTATTGATAATATTGTTTGCTAAGGTAAAACACTTTTATGTTTTTCTGTGTTTAACAATATAATATCACTTAATGGACAGCATCAATTGACTCATGCTTAGTTAGAACAAAAGTTCTTTGCATTCTATTTGTATGAAAAACTAAACCCTGAAAGAGACTTTTTACACTGCTTTTTTAACTAACAATTAATTCTGTTTAAATATAATTTTGAGTTCAGGGGGCTTTACTCAACCTTCTTCTCAATTTTTACATCAAAGTAGTAGAAACACATTTCTGCTTTCATAGAAATCAGGGGAAGAGACTTTTTTATTAAATACTATATGGAGAATTTAGCAGACCTTCAAGACAATCAATCAGAAAAGTTATTTTTTTTAATCCAAATTGAATAAAATCATCCTATTGGGAATGCCATTTTTCTGTCATTGTGGCAAGAGTTATTCCTGCTTGAGTTGAGACATTGCCTCAATGCAACCAAGGTGGAAGCAAGCTTGCCAAATCTTCAGGCACTATGACCAATGGAAACAGGCATCTGCCTTGGGTACATCCTATGTGTCAGGGGCATTTCTGTATTGCCATTAAATGGAACAAGAATGACTGAATGACACTTGAAAAATTATGAGTATTGAATCAAATTTAAAAACTAACTTCATGGCCAAATATATATATATATATGTATATATATATGTGTATATATATATATATATAAAAAGGTAGAAACTATTCTACTGATCAGTGAGAACATCCTGTATTTTAGCCCAATCACTTTTCACCTCTGACATGGTTTAAGCCCAGATGGAAATTAGCCACTCACTCAATTCCTGCTCTCACACCCCACCCCTGTAGAATAGGGAGAAGGATGGAAGAAACCTAATAGAAAAAATAGTTTCTACAGCAAAGGGATACTTGGATAAGGTTATTTTGTACTTCAAGGTAGAATAAGGAGCAGGGGATCTAGAATTTGAAGAATGTTATTTGTTTATGTCAGGAGACAGTGATTTAAGGAGACATGAGAAAGAGGGCACCATGAGAAAGATTCACTCCTCTATCTTTGTTTTGTCTTTTGTGTCCAAGGAAAAGACATGTTCCAATCTACCAGAAATTAATTAGTCCAGTCACTCTTCTTTCTTTAACTGAAGGTAATGCATCCTTTTTTTAGAAATAAATTGTAACTCTTGTAAGAAATTTTTTATTGTAAAGTATGAACAGAAAATGACAGATAAAGATAAGGAAAGGCAGCAGCAGTTGCATGAGTCCTGAATTCAAGCCTGAGTGAGTTGCTAAGTTCAAGCTCCTTCACAGATCATTGAGTCTGATGACAAAATCTCTGAATAAAGCTTTATGACCTGCAAAATAAGTAGTCCAGATACTGAAGGAGCTGTCCTGTGTGTCAGGGATAGGAGGTGTGCAGAATGGAGTTTATAGAACAAGAGTTCTGTGTTGTACCCAGTCATAGTGCCTCGTGTGACTCAAGCCATACTGACAGTGTTGTGCAGAGGTAATGATTTCTTTAGGACTACCCCTCCCCAACTCCAGCTATACAGGATGGAACCACAGAGAAAGGAATTATTATTTATATTTTTTCCCATCTTTATCTGCCTAATTAGTTTGAAAATTAGAATTAATAGTAGTGTGTCTATATAAGACAAAAAAATCAACACAGTTGCTGCAATATATTTACAATAGAAACTTCTTCCCAGTGAAAAGGAAATAGATTCTTCTATTTCAGAAAGCAACTATGTGAATTAAACAAAACATTTCAATTACTCAGCTAAGAAAATAACTCCTACAATGACCTCAATGGAAACATTCCTACCTAATTACTGGGAAAAAACTCTTCTATTCCTTTCTATATCTTTCAATAGCACCCAGTGCATTCTGGACTTCCACTGGAGTCTCTCAAATGACAGCACACAGAGGATGCAGCAAGGAATATGAAAAATGTGGAACATAGACAAATAAGTCTCAGTAACTTCCCTCAAAAGGAGTATTAATTTCTTGAGATTTACCCTTCCCTTGCAGTACTAAAGATTCTAGTCAAAAATTTAAACTGGTTACTGCTTTTTATGACAGAGCTGCAATGGTATTAAGTAACTGAGAAATATGTACTTCTATGAAAACAAAGATGGACACAGAATTTTTGTTCTCCTAAGTCTTGTTTTCAAATGTCCTTTGAAATAGCTGACACCTTGAAATATCATTTTGTGTATACAAGAATAGAAGAATGAAAAGGAGATCTTATACCTGGTATTATAATTACTGTTTTGGAAATTCAGAATATTTTTCTCATGGAGGTTAACCATGGAAAAAAATCCTAACAGAAAGGTTCCTTGTCCAGCTTAGTCAGTTATAAATATGACCCACAGTATATTGCTGCAGATGCAAAAGCTATCAAATGATGTGGGAAAGTTTATATTAAATGGGGCTTTGCAGATGTTGAATCACTTGTCATTTACAAGTAGAATAAATATGGTACCTATAGTATGTATTCCCACTGGTCTTCTGTGACTCAGGTTAGCTTTGCCCTTAAAAGAAAACATAAAGCATTGATGCACAATTGCTTTCCTTTCCTCTGAAATTTAATAAAATAATGATAAAACCATTTGCTACTGTATTAAAAAAGTAAAAAAGCAATGTAAGATCATAGCTAAATAATAGTCATGGAATATTTTCATTTTCCTACCAGCTACAATTTGGAAAGCCTTTCAGAAGGCATGCCTTCATGTTGGAAGAAAAATATGAAACGGAAGAGTTTTTACATAATTATTATCCAGAAACTTCTTTAAATATATGTAAATTTGATTTGTTGTCTATTGTACATTCCAAAAAATGGTTGATTTTATTTCATGATAACTATTAGACTGGGAGAAAAATCCAAGATCAATACCAGCATGATTTGAGGATGACTCCTGAGTGTCATCTTCAAATAGCTAGTCCTTGATATTCATTCAACAGTATCTGACATACAGCTGGAGGTCTGTGTGTTTGGATTTGCAGCATGGAAGAAGCATGATTCATATGTAGGTTTTCAGTGGTAGCTGGCAATAAATGACAAGAACCTATTTATTCTATTGACAATTTATTCTAATGACAAGAACCTATTTATGTCATGCAAGGTTAGCTATTCTATAACAGCCAATCTTAATATCTCTACAACTTTTTACATGGGGTAAGGACCTCTTACTCTGTTTAGCTTCATTCATTGTGAGAGGCAAAAAGAGCAATGATAGTGTTAAGATCACATTGTACCTTCAAATGAATTAACTTCTGTTTGAAGATAAATATCATCATTGCAAGGCAATTTATACAAGTGCTGGTTTAGAAGTTCAGCTGTTGATTTTGGATAAAATTTTATACTATCCTGTCAGAATCCAATGGAACCAGTAAAAATCCTTTTTTTAGAAAGATAAATTTAATTTTTTTTTCTTTGCTGCAAAGTAGACATGACTGTGTTTAAAGATCAGAAATATATCAAGCTGAGTAACTAAGAGCAACCTGAAAACCCAGGAGAGGAGGGAAATGCTGCTGTGTGGATGAAATATCTCCCACACTTTCCTTTGGAAATATAGGTGTTAAATTCTGATAATTCCATCCCAGCTTTCCTCCACATACATTTCTCTTTTTTATTATAGAATTGGATCAGTGGTAAGTACTCCATATGCTACAGTGTAGGATGTGTCACTGTTTTATGACACAAAAGAATATAAGGTGTTTAGTTTCATTTCATAATTTTTTCCCATGACAACTTCATTTAAAAAATAAAACATAGAGTGGACAGAGTGACAAGACAAACAATAATGATAGGACTATAAGTGAGTAAATTTAGATTAGATATTAGGAAAAAATTCTTTCCTTTGAGGGTGAGGAGGCACTGGCACAGGCCTCCCTGAGAAGCTGTGGCTGCCCTGTCCCTGGAAGTGCTCAAGGCCAGGTTGGATGGGGCTCTGAGCAACCTGGTCTAGTGGAAAGCATCCCTGCCCATGGCAGGGGGTTGAAACAAGCTCTTTTTCCAATCCAAGCAATTCTGTGATTCTGTTATTACCAGCAAAACTATCAAAAAAAACCACCAGGAATTCTTTTGACAGTGAAGATCCAATAATTCTAAATCTGAATCAGCTGAAGATGAATTTGACTTGTGTAGAAACCTGAGGTTAATAAACAAGACTCTTAGGTCTTGTAAATCTGCATTATTTTGATAAGAATGATCTTTCTTAACAGTAGCTGGAGGTCTAGTTCATGATTGAAAAATCAATAAAATGTCACTAAAAGAGCCTGCAACATTATTTACTTTAAATAAACAGAATAAAACAGCATACTTCACTTGATGCTTTGGTTTTGATTTTTTTGGTTTGTTTTTTTTTTTCTTTAAGGAATACACTATTTTCTATCCATATTACTACTCATTTCTACCTATATTTTCTATTTCATAAGGAAAATGACAGATAATTTCTTAACAAAGTCTGTGCTTCACAAGTGCCATATATATTTTCCAGTTAAAATCAATAGATCAAAATCAAGAGAAAAGAATAATATCCTGTAGTGTGAATAAAAATATGCAATAATAAACTTATTAGTAAAAGCAGATGGAAATATATTTATGTGGGAAAACTCACTTCTTCTTTATCTTGACTCTATTTGGGATTTCCACAGCAATTTCTGTAATGTCTAATCATTAAAGTCCAGTAAAGGAAATTGTTATAATTTATTTGTTTTAAGGCCATTAAATGAGCGTATAACTCACCTATAAAATCATAATTTCTTCCCTTTGTGTTATGGCGGCTTGTCATGAGTTGCAGTGCAGGATGTAATCAAAAAAAGGTATTCCATCACAGTCTGATGGAACTGAGGTGGGGGCAGGAGGGGCCGTGTAATCTTCTGTCAATGTCCCAGCTGATAAGAAACCAGCTGGGGCAGTTTCTTTATCTCTTCCATGACCCATCCTCCCTCCAGGGAGAGATCTTCTGCTCATGGGCCATTGAGTCTCAATGCATGACTGATAAAATTCCATCATCCCATTGGGAAATACCCCACCCAGGGGGAGGAGCCAAGCCTCTCTACCTGGATAAAAACCTGAGATTTGGAACACCAAGGCAGCCTTTTCCACTGGACTCCCAGAGGAAGACCAGGCCCATCTATCACCACTGGGCCTTCAGTGGAGGGCTGCACCTTTCTACAGGATCACTGCTCCAACAGAGCCACATCTGCCACTGCAGGAGGGCTGCAGCCACCATTTAATGGGACTGCCACCAACACCCTGACCCACAGGGTGTCAGGTAGTATTCTGAGTCTGTCAGTGGTTTTTTTTTTTTCCTTTGTATTATTGCATGTATTTTGTTGTCCTTTTTTTATTTTCCTTTTCCTAATAAATTGTATTTCTGACTTGGAGTCTCTCACTGGTTTTGCTTTCAAACCAGAACACAGCTCTTTCTACAAAAAGAGAAAACTTTTTACCTTGTTAACAACCTTTATTTAATTCTGCCTTTTCTGAACTTAGAAAACATTTATTAATGCCATTGTTTATACCATTTTTGCAAAATAAAACTTATGTGCAGTTATAAAATAATACCAAAAAGTAATAGTGCATTAAAGTTAGTATGAGAAACGGCTTTCCTTACTATTCTGTCCTGCACTGCTTTCCAAAAACATTAAAGGTTCATATTTTTATCGCCTTTTAAATTCCATCACCCTCCAAGCTATATAAAAGTTGACTAACTCTCCCTGCTTCCCACCACTGTCATATCTAGCAGCTTTCCAAAGCAGAACTCAGCAAGAGTTTCTCAATATCATGGCTTTTTTTTTTGTTTTCAGTGACATTGAAACACATCCACAGAAGAATATGAGTTTGAATGAAACTTGTACTGGTCAAAGTTACTAAATAATTTTATTCATAATAAAATAGTCCAGTCAATAGTGTGAAAGACAAAGGTTCAAGTTGTCTTTATCTTGGTTTAGAGCAGAAATTAAAAACTTGATGTCACACAATCTGGGCAATTGCCCTGAATGATAGTCTCTGGCTATTCCAGAGTGAAGTTCAGGCTGGGTGGATGCAATGAGAAGGGAGGAAATTATTTTATTTTTCCACAGAATTCAAAGGTCTTGAATATTGCAATGTCATAAGGAAAAATCATCGTAACTTCTCTAAATCTTAAAAATATCAGTGTTAATTATGTGGGAAGCTATGTGAACTCAGTCATGAAGACAAAAAAATAATTTGTAGGAGATATCTAGTCCATGCCTTAATTTGGCCAATGGATTTATAGAGCAGAAGCCCTATAGGGGAAATATCACATATGAGGATCAGACATCTGTTCTTTGTAGTGCCCTGGTTTCCATAGGGTACATAATCCTCCATTTCCTGTATGTATTACAGGTACTTGCTAGACAATAAAAGAATGTTAAGTACCATCCTGGGCTATGGAACACATTTATTCCAGCTGAGATAGGCTTGTTAGCTCTGCTTCCCTCTGCTTTCCATCCATTCCCTTGACAATATCCCTTTCCCCATACCTGTCACTCTTTTGACTCTCATCTCATCTCCCTAATCTCTCTTCCCATTCCTTATTGTGTCCATTTTTGTTGGCACTGATATCCTCAAGCAAATAATCTAGCTACTTTTAGACATTTACTTAAAAAGTATGTAAACAGAAACTTTTAAAATCCTAACCGTTCAGACACATATAAATAATTTTCAAAGCATGGCAGAAGGCAAATTTCTGAAATTATGTTGGCCATGTCCTTTCTCCCTCCCAGACAGATTCCAAATACCTATCTAATCACACATTAAGCTGGTAGAGCTTCACAAATAAGCAGCTCTAAATTTACCTTTAGATGGGCAAGACTAGGTATTTTCAGAAAGAGAAGAGCTGATTTCTATCAGAATAACAGAACTATTTATTCTGAAAACAAGGTTTCTACCACACAATGAGTATTTTTCAGAGTTTAAGAATCATAAAGCCAGTTTTCATGCCCCAATTTTTTGTATGATATTAGCTACTAATACGGGTAATAGATACTGATAAATCTTAAATCAAACTCTTTAGTGACATAAATTCAGTTTGCCCAGTTTAGCAGAACCATTCCCACATGTAAAGTTAAATCAAGACATGTATAACATCTCCATAAAAATAATCACAGTAAAGCAGTCTAAGAACAGTGTGACTGATCTGACTGTGCTGTTAGGTGCGGGAGAATACCTACAGAAACAAGGGTTAAAGAAAATAAATTCAAAAGGCAGAACATCACATCACAATAATGAATGCTGTGAATGACAGTGTTCAGACAAAGGCGACCTGAACTATTAATCTTGTGAAGAAAACAATGCAGGATAAAGGAGGATGGTATAAAATTGTTTGTAGCCACTAGAAATTAGTACAAAACATTTCTTCATTAAAATCTCCATTATAATATGACTGCAAGCTGGGAAATCACTTTTGCTGAATTATTCATTTTGATTTAAGAATTTCAGCTATTTGCATAGTGCACCTGTTGTCAGGCCAGGAGTTATTGTGTACAGACTGGGGAATGAGTTTCTGGAGAGCAATGCTGTGGAAAGGGATTTGGGGGTCCTGGTCAGTGGAAAGTTGAACAGGAGCCAGCAGTGCCCTGGCAGCCAGGAGGGCCAACCCTGTCCTGGGGACATCAGGGACAGCATCACCAGCCAGGCAAGGGAGGGGATTGTCCTGATCTGCTCTGACCTGGGACAGCCCCACCTCCAGTGCTGGGGGCAGTTTTGGGTGTCACAATGTAAAATGGGCATTAAACTATTGCAGAGTGTCCAAATGAAGACAGCAAAGATGGTGAAGGGCCCTGAGGTGAAGCCGTGTGAGGAGTGGCTGAGGTCACTTGTTCTGTTCAGCCTGGAGAAGACTGAGGGGAGACCTCACTGCAGTTACAGCTTCCTTGGAGGGGGACAGGAGGGGCAGGCACTGATCTCTGCTGTGTGGTGACAGTGACAGGACCCAAGGGAATGGCCTGAAGCCGAGTCCAGGAAAGTTTGGATTAGATTTCAGAAAATGGTTCTTCACCCAAAGGTGGACCTAACTCTTTTACAAAAAGGTGGTTGGGCACGGGAACAGGCTCGCCAGGGAAGTGGTCACAGTACCAGCCTGACAGAATTCAATAAGCTTTTGAACAATCCTCTTGGGCACATGGTGGGATTCTTGTGGATGGTCCTGTGCAGGGTCAGGAGCTGGACTAAATGATTCCTGTGGGTCCCTTCCAACCCAGTGGAATCTGTGATCCTGTGATTGTCATAAGGTTGCTCTTTACCACTCAGATGTGCAACACTGGACAAAAATAATAAGTATGTAACCATATGATTCATCTTGTCCTAGTATAAAACAAAGGCATATATCCTTCTTCACAGTAGAAACTAACATAGTAGTTGTCAGAATCATACTAGAGAAAAATGTATGATAAAACCATACTGTATTCAACCTTGGGACCACACCCCCAGACATCATAAATTAACATCTTTTATTTAACTAAACTAAACTGACTCATTTGCACCTCATGAAGGTTTCAGAGGTGACACATTAATACTGGAGATAAAACAGAAAATTAAAATCAAATTTCACAAAAAAAAGAAACAAAACCAAAAAAAACCAGAAGAAATATTTATGTTAAGTGCCCTTTTATTTACATTCACTGAAGCACCTGAAGAAAAAATACAACCTGGAATCTGGACAGAATTATATACAATATCTTGACATATGGAGAATTAGTGTTAAAATGACAAGCAGGTTAATAGTGAAGGCAAAAGTTTATGGAAAATGAATCCTTTCCCAGCAGTTCAGGAGTCATAAGGCAATCATAACCACATGCAACATGAATGAGAATGGTGTCTATTTACGTCTAATCTGCAATGCCTGGGGAGAAGGAGGGAGAAGGAGCTGAAATTTTAAGAAAAACCAGCAAAAAGCAAGGCTCAAAATTATGTTGAACCCACACTGAATCTATTTGTCAATTTGAAAAACTCCATGAACCAGAAATTTTAGATAGGAAGTTAGTGACCCTATTTGCTTTTAACAGCATTGAGTATGAAATAGCTGAATCTTGTAACAATGCAAGAAATGTATTATACAACTGAAACATACAGCTCTGTTCAGCATTCCTGTAAAAATAGCTGGATAATATCACATATGCCAAACAAAATTTCTTCATCTCATTCATATGTGAATTCCAGCTGAAATGAGACAGAAGGATTGGATTGCATATAAAAATCAAAGAGACTATGGCCTCGCATTTTGTTTCCACATTCATCCTACAGGAAATAACACTGGAGGGGAGAAAAAAAATATGTCTCTCCTTAATATTACTAAAAATATGTGCCTTTTTCAATGACTTTCATCTGAATAGCTCAAAGGTTTTTTATTAATATTAAGCCTGACTCCTCATTATTTTATTTTTGACGGTAGTTTATATTAGTATTGAAATGTATATAACATGCCACTATGATTCTTTGGACTAGAGTTTATATTGATTTTGTGTAGCTGTTGATAACTTCATAACTCTCAAAGAAATCAGTGGAAACAAATAGTGCTCTCTTTGAATTCTGTCATTACCTCTCCCACTCCTGAGTGAGAAGTGTCCTAATTGTGACCTTCCAGTGCTTTAGGTGCCCTACAAGATGGAGAGAGACTCTGCAAGGGTATGTAGTGACAGAGGCACAAGGGGGTATGGCTTCAAAGCAGAAGAGAGTAGGTTTTGATTAGATATTAGAAAAAATGTCTTCACTGTGAGGAGGGTATGGCACAGGAACAGGTTGCCTATAGAAGTTGTGGCTGCTCCATCCATGGAAGTGTTGCCAAAGCCAGGTTGGATGGGGGTCTGAGCAACCTGGTCTAGTGGAAGGTGTTCTTGCCCATGGGAGAGGGGTTGGAACTAGATGATCTTTAAGGTCCCCTCCAAGCCAAATGCTATGATTTGATGATTCTATTCAGCATGTGCAAGTTTCCAAAACGTTTTAACTTTTACTGTGTGCAGTTACTGCTCCACCAATGGCATCAATTTCCTTGGATCAGGATGCTTTTTCCCTTACACACACATCTTTGCAACATTTTTTTCACCAAATTATTAACATTACTGCTTCTCCTGCACTTTCCCTAATTATCCCAAGATTATCTTAAGAGTCAAACATGGGCACTGCCTTTTTTTTCTTTAAAAGTTACCTCTTGACATCTGAGTAGCCCCTTCAGGATTTCTGTATTTTCCCACCAAAGAGGGATATAGCATAGCATTCCCACTTGCCCACGGGTGGTTGAATGAATCCATATTTGACAAGCACATTTAAACAGATACTGTGGTTCGGATGATCTGAAAATTCCCAACGTGATTTTCTCAGAAGGGCAAATGAGCCCATTGCATGTTCAAGAGTTAAATGTTATATCAAATAAAGCTTTCTTTGCTGCACTGATAAAGCAAGGAAAGCCATGTCCAAAGGAGAATCAGACCCTCCTAAATGACATGTGTAAAGGCATCTTGCAGCAGTTAACATTTGCTAACCATGTGACCTTGAAAAGAGTGATTGTTGTCCTTTCTTCTCTCACCATGTTTGATGTGTCTTGTTTCCTTTTGCTCATTGCACAGTGCCTTCAATTAGTCTTTAAGCTCTTTACACCAAGGAGTCTCTTATACAGTTTTATTTGCTGTTTAATACCAATTAAGATGGATTTGCTCTTCCTCAGCCAAAGTTATCCAAGTCACTCCATAAACATTGCAAAATAAACATGCCATTGTCAGGGCTTCATTGTGTGTTCGGGACTGTTGTAACTGTTATTCAGGATGCTGTTTTAACTAAGGTTGAAAAAAATAAAATAAGGTTTGTGGTCTTTCTGGAATACTTTCATGATGCATAAATCATCTTGCCATTTAATCTACATGGGATGAAGGAAGGTTTCTTGATTGACTATTCTCAGCTGATTGACTTTCTCTCAATTCCTTTTATTTTCCCAAAGCTTTCTTACACTAGCAATAAGCCTCTGATATCTAAACCACAGAGGAGATATTTTATTTATGCATATTCATAGGTGATTAAAGGAAATTGCTCTTGTTTATTTTGCCCATCTGAATTGTAATATTATCCATGTTGATTCCTGCCTTAGAAAAAACTGCTTAAAACTCATGTGATTAAAGGGCAGGAATTCCCTGTAGGTCTGTTCATGGTTAATTCTATTTTGAAATAACATTTATGCACAAAAGGCCAGTTTTATTTGATGCCATAAGAATAAAGATTGATACTTGTTAGTTTTTTACTGAAACGATTTTGTAATGCAAATTAAGCAGCTTTAGTATTCAATTACTTTTGTGCTAATATAAATGGTAAGAGCAACATAAGCATACTATAGCTTCAACAACTGGTATCATAAAAATTCAGCAAATTTCAACAGCTGCAGCTAACTGGTATTCTGTGGTCCAAATACTGAAATCAAGGTAGTGGTAATATAAACACTTCTTTTGGACACAATTGTGATAATTAGAATACCTCACAATGTCTGAGTCACTGTCACGAATAAACAGTTAAAATAAAATTCAGCAGATATAAGCCTTTGTAATGCTGTGTTCTCACTGCAATGATGGATAAAGTAAGAGACCACAGGCAAAGGGACTCCTCTGCATCACCATCCTGCCCACAGAGCTGTGGATGCTTGAGCTATTCTGGCATCACCTTGTGATGAGGAAATGGATGGTGGAAGCAAGAGCTCAATCCCATCTGGAAGAGATCCCTTGGGTTCTGTCCTTACATACGGCCTAAGCACAGAATAGATAACCTGGATCATCCACAGACCGTATTATTTTGTTTTATTTTACTTTGGTTTATTTTATTCATGTTATTTTTAACATCAGGGAGGACAAAAAAAGAAGGATAGAGACATTGATATTTATTTGACCACAGAATCTCTAAATAAAGATTGACTGCAAAGCATCTCAGCTAGAAAGGTCGAGAAGCATCCGAAACTAACATGGCAGCTACTGAGACTGCTCCTTATCTCATTCTGAAACTGTCTGGGGAAAGTCTATGGTTGAAAAACAAGGCCCTCATTCTCCCATTTGCAGGAACTAGTAGGAGACAGAAGAAGTTAAACAAAAAGACCCTAAAAAGGTGCTCATTCTGAAAATATACACAGTGTAGTCATTAGCTAGCCAAGGTAATCACTGTGAGGGGCTGAATTACAATTCTTTCCCCACTACTGATGTAGCTGAACACTCTTTAAGGAAATAGCAAACTATCTAACCATATTTTATGGACACATATTGAAGCTGAGAGCAAAGAAATAACTGCCCTTATAGCCCTAACAGTCCTACTGCATTTGGATTTAGCTATTAGCTCCTATGTTTACCTGAGATAATGCCTCAGTTAAAGAGCTAGCAGAGCCAGGTCAGAATGAGAGTGGCTAAAGGTCACACCATGACTCCTCCTAAGCACCACGCCAGCATGTGGCACTTGGAGTGTCTCATTCCTTGGATCTGCTCCAAGGATCTTCACCCCACACAGAAAAATGCAGAATTTAAATTTTCCTCTATGTTTCTGCCTCATGCGTTACACCTGTCTCCTCACTCACAAATAAACATGCACACTCAAATGAGGTTTCTGTAGTTAAATCAAGAAAAATCTCCATTACACAATTTAAGTGTTACCTGTATAGTACATGAAATTGATATTGATTTTCAAAAGCTGTGGGTTGCATATCATAGTTTTAAACTATGTTGTTGTTCTTGCTGTTTTAATAAATTACTGAACACAGCACAATCAAATTTCACAAAGAATAAACTCATTTTGTTTTAAATTTATACAGAACTTTGATGAGGTTAAAGCACAAAGGATAATGATCTTTTCTATGATATCTTCTACATAATTTCTATAGAAATGGAAACCATGGAAAGCTGGAAGATGAAAACTATTAAGAGTCTGAATATTCATCCAAAATTAATTTGATTCCATATTATTACATTTAAATGATCTTTCAGCATAAACTAACTAGTTAGGTATCCTTGTGTTTTTCTTCTTTTGCTATGGAAAATCCTAGATAAAACAAAGCCCTTACACTTGTCACTTTCTGTGGTACTGTCCCATCTGAGTTTGTCAATGAGAACTGGAAACTTTTTGTATAGATATGATATATGCTGCCAAGTCCTGTAAATGCAATCAGAGTTCTGGTGAGGTTACTGCAATGACATGAGTAACTGAGGCATTGATGGATGAGGCAATAACAGTAACAGAAATGGGAAAAGGGGTTATTTCAACATCATTGTTTTCAAAGATGGAAAGCATGAACCAGATTTTACATATGAACCATCCTGGGCTTCCTCCATTTCTCTAGAGAAACCAGTGAGCTGAGGTTTGAACTGCCTTGTATCATTGAAAAGAATTTGGTGTGTCATCTTATTTTGCTGCAAATTTTAAAAACTCTTTTATGGAACAGAAAAATTTGTCCTTGATCATAAAAGCACAGTATGATTTTCTGCTTTCTAGAGAGGTCATCAACTTCTCCCTGTCTTCAGAGAGGACAGGTAAACAGGGTGAGGCAGCTGTCAGTCCCACTGTAGAGTTCAGTACCACTCTGCTTTCATACTTTGAATACACAACAGAATTTTCTCATTGGCTCAGTTTAATGGACTACTTGGGCTGATGACTCTTGTCACTACATGGGAAAGAACTTAGACCTGTCATATTCCTAGTCTGGATCAAGTCAGAGTCTTCCTCAAAACTATACAACAACCTCCAAATCTAAATCATAACAACCATCCCAATTTTTACTTTCATGGAAGAAAAATACCCAGTATAGGTATAGTCAGTGCTACAAGATGCTCAGGGGATGTGATAATTTGTGTAGCAGCTTTTGCCATCGTGCTTCATGCCCTTAAGTCTGCCAATATTATGGCAGGAAACTTTGAACAAAGTTGAAGATCTGTCAGGTCACTATAAAACCCTTACTGTGTAGCCATGAAACATTGAACACCAAAGAAGCATCAAATTTGAAGATTTCACTTTTCTCATCGTCCTCAATCGCAGTCCAATCTTAAGAACAATAATAAAGTCGGTGAACAAGATGCTAGTATTTGCAAATATCCTCTGCCATCTTGACAGCCCTTTTGATAGAAGCAGATTACAGGGATGTTTATAACAGAATTATAAACCATGGTTATCAAGAAAACCACTGTGTAGTTCATGACTGAGTGCTTCTACACCTTAGGTTGCCTGGAAGTACCACAGTGACAGCTTTTGCTTAGCAACCTGAAAGCTCATTTTAATAATTCATTTAAAATCTGGTCTAGCTGATATCCAGTCTTCACAGAAGTTCACTCACTTTGGGATTTGTGTCCCCAGTAGAAGGCAATTGACTCTGTTCCCCTGTGTCGTTCTCTGCTTGTGAGTTCATCACCAGTTATTATCTGCTCTAAGGTTTATGCATTGACCCTGACAAAAGGGCTATAACCATTAAAATATCTGCTGACACTTCCTCTTAATTTCCTAACTGGCAGTGCTTCCAGTCCTCTTATTTATTTCCCACATTCCTAAGACACAGCCCCAATCTACTACTTTTAGTAAATTCCCCTCTCAGAAAAGAGGAATGCTTATTTCAGGATAGGACCCTGAAGCACAAAGGTGAGAGGAAGAGTCCCTTTCACTGTGTCATGTCAAAATAGGAAAACTTGTCGAGGAGCCTTCATGTGCCAACAGAGAAGAAAAATCTGTTGCAACCCTGCTATGAAGACACATTTTCACCCTGCATTGACATTTCTTTCAGAAATGGGAACACTGAACTAAGGTCCACTGCCTTTCAAGGGATCCCATATAACCTTCTATATGTCATTGCCTGACACATTGCACTTTGCTGGAAGAGTCACTATAATTCATATAATTTAGAAGTATTAAACTTCTATAGAAGTAGCGAGTGCACTCTTAGGTGAGTTACAACCTGGATTGCAGATCTGCTTAGAGTCCACTACACAGCTAGGAAATTACCACTGAGGATTCTCCCTCTGGTACTGCCCTCATAAGAGTATAGACTTTATGCTTATCTCAAGCAGTACATTTGGGCTTCTTCTATTATATGCCCAACAACACAATTACCCTAGATTCTAATGAAGAAATGACAAGTCCTGTTCAACTTATGAATTAAATAGCAAATGGAGATTTCAGGTTGTAAGCATGCAGTTGACCTTGGTTTACTTTATAATAAAGTTTAGAAGTCTTGGATTTTGATCAAATATATCATATAGTATTTGAATTTGAATCTGCTGCAGAAGAGCACCTATTTCCTATTTTTTAATTATCAACTTAGCAAAAGGGGATTAACAAAGGAACTAAATATAAAGATGCCAAACTGTTGAAAGAATTGGTTTATATGCAAAAATGTTACTATATAATGTAATGAGTCTGAATTTCTTGGGACTCGTTTCTCATGCAGGGAAGATTCAAGTATTTAAACAGTAAAATTCCTATAGAGACATTTTAAATCTCAGTCTAGCTCTGAATTTTGTACAAGTGGGCTTTCTTGTGGGAGTGTTTTGGTTGGGTGTTTTAATCTGGCTTCATTGTAAGGAGTGTACACAGTTGCTTAGATATGAGCCATGCTGACCTCACTGGGGTCAGCCCAGAGATCGATATGACCCAGCTCTCTCTTGTGCTTCACAGTGAATAAAGACCTTAGCACCAGCCAGCAGCATTGGATGGAGGCCACTTCACAACTCAGCTCTCACAGCCAAGCACAAGGGTCTCAAAATCCAGTCCATTGCATATACATCTGCCTCTTGTATTCACAATTACATCATATACCTTCAGGTTTCATAGATGTCTAGCACAAATGTGTAAACAGAAAAAAATGGGGGAATTACCATTCAAACAAATTATTCTTGTGGGGAAAAGTGTTATGAATGTTGCTTAACACATTGCACCTACAAGCAAAGAGCATTCTACCTGCTGTCCAGTGCCAATAACAATCCCAGATTTAGTAAGAGCCTGGGGAATTCAATGGACAGCACTTGAAGCTAGAGACCTATGTGTGTTTATGCACAAGCCTTGGAGTCTGTGTTATCCATTTGCTCATTTCAAGGCAAAATAGGAAAAATAATTATCCTTTCATCAGAAAAATACTAGAGCTGTAAAAATTTCCGTTGATTAATCCAGAAATTACCCAAGAACTTGAAGTATTTGTTCACCATAACCTGTAATTTTGCTGATGGGCTGCAGAGAGTCTCTTGGAGCCAAAAGGGTTCAGCTGAGGTGACACAGTAAGTGCAGAAACATGCTGCTCCAGAGCTGCATAGGATTTCAACTCACAATGTTAGCTTCAAGGATAATAGCTGTGAACTCCAGGGCAAACTTTCCTGATAGAGAACTAACGAATTTTTGCAATACCTCAGAACATCTTGTACCTGCTGTTGAGCTCTGAGTTAAACAAGCAGAAAGGAAAGTGAGTGTCTCTCCTGTCTCCTTCCAGTCCTGTACTTATATACTACTGTATGGTAAGTCATTTCACCTCCAGATAACAATTTACAGTTCTGATTCAAATTGTTCCTCTTAACAAATCTAAAAAAAAAGAACAACTGAATAGAGGCATTGTGAAGATTTAGATGTTTTCTATGCCTTATATTCCTACTAGTTCATTTCAAAGGTATAATGTTTGCAGTAAGAATGGGGCAAAACATTGAAGAAATGGATTTTCTATCAAACTAGAGTTTTATCAGAACCAGAAAATCAATAATAAATGCAGCTCTCTGTAAACAGGATTGAAACCTTTCAATATTTCATTTTAATTTATTATTTTTTTTCATTTTGAATTGTATATCATAGTTACTTTTCAAAGTCAGCTGCATTATAATTAAATTAATGCTTAATGTATCCTAATCAACATGTCAAAACGAGATTAATTGAAATTACAAAATGCAGAATTTTGACATAATGAGAGAAAACCGTACTAGTGATTTAACAAAAATGAATTCCTATCCTATGGGAAACATCAAAATTTTGTCATTTTCTGAAAAAGAAGTCTGGTGCCTAAACTCTGTAATTATGTTCCCCAGGGACTGTTGTGGTACATCAGATGCATGTGACGTCAGGTTTCTGATAATCAGAACATTGCAACTTGATCTCTAGTTTTCCAACTTTAGATGAAAATGCACACACAAATTGCAATTGTCACAGCTTTGGATTGATGCTTTTCAACAGAAATAAAATACATTGCTCAAGGTTCCTCATGACTGCAGCCCCCTTGCAAGCAAGGTCTTCTTGCTTGTATCAGGTGTATTTAAAGAGAATTTACCTTCACAGGGTGCTAACCCATGTCATTTAGTCTGGGATAAAGAGATATTAGCATTTTCCAGAGGGTCTGGAGAGGGTCTCTTACCCCAGACTCACAACCATGTGTCCCTCCATGAATCTCAGAGTTGTAGCTTTTGCTGTGCCCCTCACAGGTCTAGCAGGTCCCACCACAGCCTTCCTTTCTGGCCACTTGATGTTCCCCTGCTGCAGGAAACATCAACAACTCCAGCTGAAACCTGCCAGAGCCTTTCAAAGTTCAGGCAGGTAAACAGAGACTGCACAAACTGCCAAGCCAGACCTCAGAGAAAGTGTGTGAAGCACCTAATTTACAATAGTGCATAGGACATGTCCAAGATTTGTCCTTGAAAACCACATCCAGACGGTTATTACAATATGACTAAGCACCCCAGAAAACTTAGGTTAAAGCTACATTGGTAAAGCCTTCTAATGCACACAGCAATGTCTGGCAGCAAAGCCTAGTGGCTCATGGCCTCTCTCAATCAGACTGGACATTTGACCAGGGTCTGCCATACAACTCACATCATACCTCTAGATACAAGGGTGCATCTAGCAACCTACACTGTCACAAAGCTCTTTTCCTGGCCCTGAGAACTGGCTTAATTCTTAATTTTCTAACCTTTTTGTAGAGTGTCATAGCATCCAGGATACTGGGAACAGAGCCTAGATGTGTTTCTGAACTTTGATTAATAGTAATTTCTGTTAGCATTAGATGGTCTAAACAAAAATTGTGCAGGTGGGTTGACACGCTGCGGTCCCCCAGCTGGCTATTGAGGTGGTCGGTCTCTCCACCCGGTCGCGCAGCGCGTCACGAGTGGGCCGCTCCAGGAGAGGCTGTGCCAGCTCAGTCCCAAATGCAGCCAAGGCTGGGGCGTCAGGGTCACGCCGTGCCTTTCACGGGGTCCAGGCAAGCGTTGAGGGCGTGTGACGAGGTGNGCCTTCCACGGGGTTCATGCAAGTGTCGAGAACATGTGACGAGGCAGAGGGAAAGAGAGGCACCCCGAGATAATTCCATGAAGCCACGAGCTTAGAAGGACAGGACTTTAATGAAGGGGGCTCCTGGATACCTCTCAAACAATCAGTTCTTGGGGGGAGGTTTTTATACTGGCTCTAGGGGAGGAGAGGAGAGACACAGAACACCAACCTATCACTGAAGGAACTTAGGCAGGGCAAAAGGAGGTGATGGGGCAGGATTGGACCTAGGGAAGGACTGACATAGAAGGGTCTGGAATAGGAGAAGGGAACTGATACATGGGAAGACAAGGGGGATAGGGGTTAGGTGATTGACATGTACTGAAGAGAGAGCTAGGGGAATGCCAGGATAGAACCAACTCAGGGAAACAGGGGACACTGGAACAAACCATACACAACACAAAGGTGCAAAACCATAACAAATAAGCACAGTAAATATGTATATAGGGGGTAGGGGTAGGAGAGTCCAAATTACATAATAAAACACAGAATTCACACTGCGACAGTGGGTCTTTAACTACTTTAGCACTCAAGATGATCAGGGTGCAAAACCTGGTCTAATTCCTTCATGTTTGGTGCACTACCTGGGCTCGTCCCTGTGTTATTTATTTTAAGAGAAGCTCTGAGACAAAATTAACAATTAGGTTTTTTATATTTAATTTCAAAATGCCTGCAGTAATGCAAGTGGTCTATTATTAACTAGAGTGTTTTCTATATACTCTGATATCTTCTCACACATCTTGAGACGGGGCTAAAGAACTTAAGAGGATGGACACAGGTGTGCTGTTGTTCTGCAGAAATACTGATGTGCTGGAGGAGAGGTGACATTGTGTGAACAAGCAAACCTGATTGGTGGTATGATCAACTCAACAGAAACATCTCTGGACAAAACCATTACTGAATCCCTGTGTCATTTTCAACACAGAATAAATACTTTCTTCATCTCCCAAGGAGAACTGAAGTACATACACTAACATAGATTCAGCCAGGATGCCATCAGAGCTCTGACCTCCTCCCAAGAGCAAATGGGAGAGGCCACTTCTTTGCCAGTACACCTCAGGCAAATTCCAGGCTAAATTAAAAACAACAAGTTTGGAAAATCTGTATCTTTTTCACAGCAGACTACAGAGATTTCTGTTTCCCCTCAGAGCATCAGAATGGTGATAGTGACAATAAAATGGTACATTTGTCTACAGTGTTTTGGTGTGACCTTGTATGTATACTTTTGCCATGCTTCATAAAACCATTCCTAGATTACACAATTCTAGAGAAATGCTGATTAAGCTGTACAGTAAATCTGAGCCTGAAATATGAATAATTAACCACTACAGAGGTTGCCAATAACTGCAGGGCAAGAGCTCCTTTTAATTTTCCTTCAAAAGCTGAAGGAAGCAGTGTTTGATTGTTAGACTTCAACCAGCTACAAGAGAAATCTGAGTACAGTATTTCTTCACTTTTGAAATAACATGACAAAGATTACCAGTGTTTGCTTTGTGAGACAGAGAATTCTAAATGAGGATTCAAAAGATAAAGAACAAATAAATGTGCTATATATATACATCTTAGAATAAGAAACAATAGTTTGAAGACAAGAAAAAGAATTTGGGAGTCAAGAGAGGATAAAACTGCAGGAAGACAGGGGGAGTTCCAGCTTTGGTTTAGACAAAGGACCACTGTGGGAACTTGGAAAAGCCGCATCCCAGAGAATTGCCTCAGTTCTTCGTTGTATTTTAAAAGCTAATGAAAATAAACTTATGTAAAAGAATGATATAATGTGTAAATGTGCATTATTCTCTAAGTGCATTGGCTATTAAATAGGGAAACAGTGAGACTCAGCAGTATTTTTCAGGATATGTTATATCTGAGCCTGTAAGACTAATACTCAATGGATAAGCATTCTCCCCTCTAGTTCCTTTTTTACTGTGAGACCAAATCAAGAGGCAATTAAAAATGTCAATGGTCTGCACTTTAGCAATATATTTCAATCAGTGGACACGATGAAGTAGCAAAGGGGAACAGACTTTTCAAAGGCAAATATAGACACTAGCCTGGTTAGATTTTCCATAGATAGGTATGATTTTGTTTGCCTTCTGGAGTTCATAAAATGGCAATAGGTACTTTTTGAGATTTTTGCAATACATTCTCCAGATTTCTGGAAAGCCTTCCAGGTTTATCCTAGCATTATTGTACAGAAAATATACAGGTGGAGACTGAAACTGCTGAGACTGTATTATCCTCTGTGGTGAATTAAGTTATGTGATCAATTCCTGTATTGAATAGCATGTAAATTAAAATTTGATCTGTTATGTGTTCTAATACTAAACAATACTTTTCAGTGGCCTCTTCAATTTATTGCTTTAAAATCCCTGCTATAATGTTTTCTAGTACTACATTTATATTAACAGAAAGATTCAGCTTACTCTCATCAGATTCACAGCTGAGGCATGCCATGCTGTAGAATACTAAATTGTTTCTTTTCATGGAAAATCTCCTGTTGTAATTACATTAAATTGTGTTAAAACTACATCTACAGGAAAGTTGAGGAGATCATGACTCGCTCATGGTGAGACTAAGTTGTCACTTCATATTCTGTCCAGATGGTTAAGTGACTGAAAGATGTTAATTGTTCAATATCCCACATGAAATGAGATGTGTGGTCTCAGACTGCTACAGAAGTGTTTCACATTACAAGAACATCACCTCACTTGCTGGAAACTTTATTGTCAACCTCAGCTTATATGCAAATGCAGGGATGCAGAGATTGACCAAGCAGCTATTAGGATGATGACAGCATGTACACAAAGAGGCTCTAAAAAAGCAATATGCAGAGGAGAATTAAATTGCTACTGTTTATTTTATATATGGTTCATGAATTAATAAAATGCTTTTTAGGACTGGAAATCCACCATCTTTGACTAAAGGATAATTTGCTTCAGAGGAAATCACATTTTAGAGAAAATAAAAGGAGACATCAAAGCATTTAGGGAGATTCAGCTCTGGGATATGTCACAGAACTCAGTGAGAAAACATCCCCTGTACTGACAAGGGAATTCATTTGGGAAACTGGACATTATAAGTCACATCTACCCTTTAGCTATATAAAAAGTTTGTGATTAGTTGCAAACAAATTATTTGTGAACTCTCTATAATCCATAGAGAGAAAAGGCAAAGCAAAGCAAAGCAAAGCAAAGCAAAGCAAAGAAAAGAAAAGAAAAGAAAAGAAAAGAAAAGAAAAGAAAAGAAAAGAAAAGAAAAGAAAAAGAAAAGAAAAGAAAAACTGAAGCAGTGTTTCTACCTTTAACACTTCTATCACTTTATTAACTACAGAAGAAACCTAAATGATAATTCACTGTAGGTAGTCTGAGGGTTTGGATCAGTCACGTTTCCAAGGCAAATATCAGGAAAAATTGTTATAAATCCTTCATTTCATGAAACAACATTTTTTTATCAAACAACCTTTGCTCTCATTTGTCTTCACAGAATGCTGGAATTATGCACTGGAGGACACTGAGTCTTAGTCTGC